>JAFELL010002201.1:0-21135 GCA_019059645.1 Caranx melampygus | reverse complement strand
GCCGAGAGCTGCCGTCTTGAACCTTGGCGGCAGGAGGTAGCAGGGCGGGTCCGGTAATGGGATCGGAGGAGGAAAGCCGATTCAGAGCTCAGAAATAAGAGCAGTGGTGGCAGCTGAGGAGGAGTGGAGGATGGAGGAGTGAGGAGTGGAGGAGTGGAGGGGGTTCAGTCATTCAGGGCAATGTTGTGTAGTGACAGGAAAAAAAAGAGAGAACAGGGGAGTTGGAGGCTGAGAGAGTGGAGACAGTCTGAGTTTAAGAGCCTGAAAGGCTTCGCTCTCTGTGGGCTTTGTTCAAAATAATGAAAAGGACGAAGAGTTTTCACAATAAAATCCTGAGGTCTGGATTCAAGGATCCACATGATGATCAGATGTGCTAAACTGCGTCTCTTCCACCTCTGAACGTCCTCTTTGTCCTTTCCTCACCCACCCCACCCTTAAACATGTGGACTTGCAATCCCTTTAAGCACTTTCCAAATTCCCTGAGAGTCTCTGTGATTAAATTGCTGGTGAACAGGCTTAACCCTCAGCGTCCACCATGCTCCTGTCTCAGGTGTCTCAAACGTCCCGGGGTATTCATTTCAGAGCACTTGGCCTTCAGATGCCACAAAAACAAAACCCCCTGCACCCCCCACCCATCAATCCATTTAGAGTCCTTGTGTGGTGCATCCTCATCATATATAAATGTGTGTAGAAACACTCGAGGTGTTTGGGGAAGTGCTGACGTTCAGAAATCAGTTTTCAGTCAGTGGAGAGAAGAAAACTGATTTATTCCGACCTCTGTCGTACGTTCAGGTTTCTTCCTGTATTATAAACAAATGCAAATGAGCTCCTGTGGCACTTTGTGCTAACGAACGCAGCACGTCGTGACCGCGGTGACACCATCCATCACTTCCTGTCTAAACCTCAGTGCTGCAAAGCAACGATACCAAAACATTATCTAGCTGCAGCCTGAGGGCAGGTTTATTATCAGGTAATTTACATGATCAAAACAAAAACGCCTGCACTCGTCCTCAGACGTTTTATCATCCGCGCGTCTCAGGTCTTTCTGGGCTGCAGCTCCACGACTGAAATCCATCACTGTGACATCACTGTATCTGATCCACTCTCAGTAGCTTCACTAGCAATTAGCGCTGGAGCTGATCCAGCTAAACATCAGACTGGATTGGAGAGCTGTCTCTGATCCTCCTCCTTCTCTTCATTCCTGTCCTTCATTCTTTCTTTCTGTCCTTTCCTTCTTCACCCACCTCCCCCCTGCTTCCTCTCCCATCCTCCTCACCTTCCTTCTTCTTCTCTTCTTTTTTCTAACTCCCACAGTGAGGACCACAATGTCACCTCAGATGCTCCGTCTTCCATGTGCCTTAACGTGGCCTTATGGTTGCTGGTGGTTGGGGGGGGGGGGGGTTGTACATCAAATAGGAAACATGCTGGTTTGGTCACATGACGGGCGCCCCTCCCTCCTCAATCACTCTCACTGAGGAACTCATTAGGAGACAAACACAGGAATACCTCTCCACCCGAGCGACGCCTCGCTGCTCATTTCCTGCTCTCCCTCTCTTTGTCGACCCTCGTCTTCCCAATCACATGCCGCCGTCGGCCCGAAGCATGACACTCATTATTCCCTGCAAATTACTCCTCACTGCAACATCTGATCTTTGAAATTTTCTTGGGGGGGGGGGGGGGCACAGAAGTTTTCTAATCGAGTTCCTAGCACTAAATGTTGGATAATTATGACTTTCACTCTTCAATAATCCATTCTCCTCTCCTCTGCTCCTCCATCCTGTTGTAGGATAATAAGTAAGTACACACACACCCACACACACACAGCACCTTTCCGTGACCCTGATCACTACTTGGCGACTCTGCCTTTGGCGTCACAGCAAACTCATCCTGAAACTCCAACCCCACCACTCACCTCACCCCCCCTGACTTAATCAGCGCGACAGGTCGGCAATCAGATTACTTCACCTTCATTAAACCTCCAATGGGCAGACTTGACCCCGTGGCCGCGGTCCAATCACATTTCATTAGCAAGTCTTCCAGTATTTGTTAAATTCAGATTTGCTCAAATTAGTGGAAATGATTCATCAGCCTTTTCAACCTCAGCAGGAAACGTGACGTCGCAGATTGAATCTGTGGTTACTTGGATTTTGATGATTGGATTTAATTGAAATTAACTTATAAACTAAAATCTCTGGATCGTGGCCTCCTCTTGGCTCCGCTCGCCGCGACACCCGGCTCAGCCCGCTGTCTGCTGCTGTGCATCGTCTTTCCTGCTTCGTAACGACACCGTCTGCAAAATAAAAGGACGATGCAGCAGCAGCAGCAGCACTCTGGACACTTTCGTTATTCTGATGAAAGGACGGCATCATGTCAGAGAAACAGAGCTGCAGAGGAGGAGGGAGGAGGGAGGAGGGAGGAGCAGGAGGAGGGAGGCGGCACAGAGCAAGGACGTTGTGGGGGGAAATACAATCCTGCAGCGTGTAATATGATATCACTGAGTCACCGGTGGATGTGGCCTTTAATCAATTATCAGCAGCCGAATTAGATCATGTGTGTGGAACGACCCAACCGTGTGTGAACTCCGAGGAGGAACCATTTTTCTTCTTCTACTTTTAATGGCGGTGAAATCCTGCGACGCGGTGGTGAGACGTGACAGTGTGATCACTGGCATGACATCATCATCACTTCTACCTTCACAGCCCACACACCAGAGAGGAAATCTGACACAGGGGGGAGGGAGGGAGGGGAAATGAGGGACACCCCCCCCCCCTCAGTAAGCCAATAAGCTGAACAACATCTACAGGATGTTTCCTTTATTTGATGTAGATATCAATTGTGATTTGATCAATTTTCAAGCCACAGTCACTGAAGATGAGAATCTGAACTAAAACCTCACATTCAACAACAGGAAGGGGAGTGTGAAACTACAGGAAGCAAGAAGGGACAAAGGCCCAGGTGGTGGACTGTTGAACTCAGCAGGTGATGAACTAAAGACTGAAGGAGAGAGAAGCTCCGCCTCTTCAGCCACCTGTCAGTCAATCAATCAGTTTACAACTAGCTGATCGGTTGATCAATTCCTGATTAGGTCTGTGAGAGGAGACGGTACGCCAGGCTGAGGCAGATGGATCAGACTCTGCAGAGTGACCAATCACAGTCAATCAGCAAAATGCAGATGCTCTCTCTCTCTCTCTCTCCCTGTGTGCTTCTATGTCTCTCGACCATCGGAGCGTCTCCCTTACACAGTCTAAACAAAACCATAAACCTGAAGAAAACCTTCACGCTCACAGCTAATTACATGCCTAATCACATCCTGTTTGCGGCTTGCACAAAAACATAAACAAACCAGCGTGTGTGTGTGTGTGTGTGTGTGTGTGAGACAAATAGCAGCTGATTGTGATTTCTCTGCTGGTTGCAGTCTGCAGATTATAGTGCGGTGCTGCGTCGTGAAGATTGGTCACCGGGCAAACTGACTTCTCATTACTGTGCGGTAATGTGATGCCTAGCAAGCTCACACACACACGCGCGCGCACGCACGCACACACACACACACACAAAGACACACAGCCTACACTACATGTGCACTAAGTTAAAAATACCGATTCATCTACGAGTAAAGAGACACTGTCCTGCTGACACACACACACACACAGAAACAAAACACAAGCTCAGGTGAAAACACAGACTTATGGGTAAATACAGCACACACACACACACACACAACACACACACATATATACTGCATCTGCCTCACACAACAATCAGCAGAGGAGCACATGTAAAAGCAACATATACACAGAGACACATGTGCTAACACACTCCACTGCCCCCAGCACTGAATATATAAGTCCCACACACACACACACACACACACACACACACACACACACACACACACACTATCAGTGATCCAAAAAGCCCATTTGTGCGGGTAAATCCTATAGTCTCCATTTAATTGTAATGGTTCTAGGTTCCCCTCAGCTGGGTGGGCCTAGCTAGCTGTAACTAATAGAAAAGCTTATCACAGCTTGACAACTCACACACACACACACACACACACAGGCTGGTGGCTTCCCAAGGTCGTTGTGAGATTTCTTGGAAACGTGTAGATAAGCAGAACTCAGCATGTCAACCGTGAGGTCACAGGGTTGAGGAGGAAAAAAAAAAAAACGTGGGGTTACCGTGGATACAGGAGCTAGCATCACGTAGCATCCGTATCAGTTCATCAGAGCCAAATCAATTATGATGCCTTCGTTTGATTACAGTAAACAACACCATGGTGGAGGCCTTATCTCACACCAGCACTGATCAAATTAGACTACATTTCCCATAAGTCCCCTGGGAAAAACAACCAACGTGCAACACACTTGTTTTCTGAGAATCTACCATCCTCTGTCACTAAATGGATCCAATCACAAGTATTAATTGATGATGAAATCGATGATTAGCTGCAGCTGTGACGTCATATTGTGTCACGTGGAGCGAAGACCTGAGACTGGCAGTTGTCACACACACACACACACACACACCAGCCACACACACATACCTGCATATCCATGAACGCTTAACACTTGCATTTTCCCAGGATGTCAAAAATATACCCTCAGATGTCCACACACACACACACACACACACACACACAGTCCACAGGGGTTAGTGAGTCAGTCAGCACATTGGTGTCCTTTACACAGAGACAATGACAGTAGGTATCTCATGTTACAGCAGCTTGGAGAACACACACCTGTTCCCACACACACACACACACACACACACACACACTGACCGAAGGAGACATTAAAACCCTGAATTTGCTTCGACCTCACGACGAGGTGGCACCACCACTACGGCTGTGTGTGTGTGTGTGTGTGTGCACGTGATCCAGGTACTGTATCCAGGCAGATTAACCACTTTTATATCAGTGGTGAATCTAAACGGCCTGGTCACACACACACACACACACGCACACACACACACATTGAGGTTGATTTATGGCCTTTCTGTGTTGTAGCTGCTCTGTTACTGTTACAGTGACAAGTTTCATTAATGAAGACACAGATGAAGGAAGGACAGAAGACGGAGAAAAAGAAAGGAGGAGTGATAAAGCAAGAGAATGAGATGAGAGTGTGTGAGGAGAAAAGAGAAAAAAGAAAAGCAAGAGGAGAGAGTGGGGAGGGATAAGGAGAAGAGGGAGAGAGGGAGAGGAAGAGGAAAAGGTGAGAGAGAGAAAGAGAAGAAACTAATAAATTAAAGGATGGAGGGAAAGTGGAAGAGGAGAAGCAGGTAAAAGGTAACTGACCAGACCTGGGTCACCTGATCTAATGGCTCATCTCGCAGCTGCATCACGACTCTGCGTGTGTGTGTGGTGTGTGTGTGTGTCCTGTCTTGTCTCATTGTCATGCAGCTCTCAGTGTGTCTGCCCCCCTCCTCACTCTCTCTCTTACTCCCTGTCACTCCGCCTCTTTATCCCCTCCCTCTTCCATCCCTCCTCTCATCTTCTCTTCTGCTTTCTTCTCATCTTTTCTCCTCCTCCTCCTCTTCTTCCATCCCTCCTTTTTTCTCTACCGGTGCTGCAGAGCGGAGAGGTGAACCCGAGCATCACGACACACCCATCTCTCTCTCTGTCCAATCCCCCACCCTCCATCCCTCCATCCATGAGCCCCTGCATCAATCCATCCCTCCATCCCTCCTCCATCCCTCCATCCCTCGTTCGTCCAGTCACGACTCCTCAGCAGTGCAAGGAGAACGAATGACAGGAGGAAAACACTGAGTCAGAGAGAGGGAGAGAGGGGAAGACAGGGAGGGAAGATAAAGCATGACGGGAGGGGGGAGAAGGACGGCAGGAGGCAAGGGAGGAAGGAAAGAAAATAAGAAAGAAGGAAGAAAGGATGGAAAGAAAGAAAGAAATTTGCGTCACCTTAACTCTAAGTGACACAGAAATGAAGGAGGACGTGTCTCTGGTTTTGATGGATGAAGCTTCTTTGAGCAACTTTCAAGTCTCTGAGTTGATTTTTATTCTGCACTGAAACGAATGGAGAGTAATGGCCGCCCGAGGTCCTCAGCATCTCATTCATCAATCTTATGGGAAAAAAATAAACAACGTTTGGGAAACTGGTAAAGTGACCACGAGCTCAAACAGTCCAGGTGATAGACCAGACCAGGCACCAGGAGATAGACCAGATCGAGCTCAGCTGTGTCAGTTTCTGCTTTTACTTGATGATCAAGGACAAAAAAAAAAAAACACATGACAAACGACACATGTTGGAAAAATCAATGAGCTGAACACTTAAACAGGAAAGTGATGGTTCTACTGGGACGTTCCCAGTAGAACCATCACTTCCCCCGTTTTAGGAAGACCTATTGACCATGTGAGACCTCCGAGCGTCTGGAGCGTCTGAGGAAGATCATGACACAGTTCAGAAAGGTCAGCAGGCAGCTAATGGGCGAGAGAGGTTACAAGAGACAGACAGAGAGAGTGAGAGAGTGTCTGTTCTAAGTTTAGAGTCCAGCTATCTGACGAGGATTCATTTCAAAACATCAATACGAGAGATGGAGAGAGACAGAAAGAGGAGGGGAGGGAGGGAAGATGGGGGGGGGTCATCAACAGACCTGAACTTGTACTTTTACCTTTAAACTCTCTCACGTCGACCACCGACCATTTTCTACTGTCCACCCCCAAAACTAAAAACCTGAGACCCAACAATGCTCATCCCTTCATCTGTGTGTCACGTGACCCCCCCCCCACACCCTCCCTGTATCTCTCTCTTCATCTGAAGCTAAATATGGAAGTTGTTTTTTTGGAGCCAAACTCGTCCTCGCTCTCCCTCCCACTCTCTCTCTCTCTGCTCTGATGCTTCGACGACACACAGACTCTGACCTGCACTTCCTGTCAAATCACTCATCATCCTCCATCGCTGCTCTTTTCACTCCCAAACTTTGAGAGGGTGAGAGAGTGAGAAGGATGAAGAAGAAGAGGAGGAGGAGGAGGAGGAGGAAGATCCTGGCTCTGAGCTCATCTGGATCAAGGATCATCAAGAAGGGTCAAAGGTCAACACTTGTCTGATCTCTTCAAAGGGTTACACTGAAGGTGTGTGTGTGTGAAATTTGGGGGTCACACTGTCCCCTCCTCTTCCAGCAGTGGGAAATGGTGGGACTCTGGGTGAGAGGGGGTCGGGGGGGTGGTGGGGGTGAGTTTGTTTTGAAACTCTAGTGTGGCCTAGAGGGGTGGAGCTCTGACCTTTGCTTGGGATGTGTGTTGCGTGCATGTGTGTGTGTGTGCGTGCGTGTGTGTCTTGGGGTTGAGAGGACACAGAAACAGCTGTCACTGGTTGCACACACACACACACACACACACACACACACACACACAAACTATTTCCAACAAACACACACTATTTCTACCTCACAGTTACACACAGTGTTGGCTGCTAGCATAGCTGTGTCGGTGGTCGTTTCTCACACACACACACACACACACACACACACACACACACACACACACACACAAGTAAAAATAGGCCTCGGGGTTACTGTGCTCGTCTCCCATTGACTCCCATTCATTTCAATGCAGCCAGCTGCTCATCCACCAACAGAAAGGTTACAGGTTCGATCCCGACAGCTGACGTGCCCCGGAGCAAAACAACACACCCTCCCAGATGAAAACACACACACACACACACACAGACACTCAGAATAACAGAAGACAACCAAATGATCACACCTCCAGCATCAACACACACACACACACATCCAGGACATAGACACACCCACACATTTGGCCCTGAGGAAATGGTATTGCAGTAGAAACAGGCACAGCTGTCACTCACTCACACACACACACACACACACACGGCAGAGATTACAGCTGTCCCACAGCTGATATTCTGCACGTTGCTTTTCCACGGAGCCAAGACAATAATCCACAACTTGAATTCATAGAAACGTTACGGCGACTCCACGGCAGCGCTCGGCGCCTGTCACCGCCTTTCCTGGAAAAAATCACCCCCGCTCAACGAGCAGGCTGCAATCTGATTTATGTTTATGGAAGCAGCCGGATTAATTATTTACATCTCTTTTATTCTCTTCTCAACAACAACAACAACAGCAACAATGGCTTCTGGAGAATCGGCTGCACCGACACCACCTGACCTCAGCATCACAGAGTGATCTGAGCTGACGGCTAAATTAACGGCCTGCTAAAGAAAGATCAAAGCCAACTCTCTCACATCCTGATTTGCCTCACACCACCTCTCCTCCACCCCCCTGACACCAGCTCAGGACAGCTTCATCTGATCTGTAAAGGGTGGGGGGGCAACCGGCAGCCCAAACTGATATACTGGAGCGAGTGATTAACCAGTTTACCAACAAGAAAACGGCAGGTTCATGTGAAGTGCAAAGTCTTTTCACGCTCTTGAACTGCAGGTTTATAAAGAGCAGCAGCATCAGGTGCACGTCGCCGAGGTAAACAGTCCCATCACACAACAGAGAGCCGCGGTGAAGACGTGGAAGAGGACGCAAGAAAAACATCAATTTTCTATAAAAAAGTGTAAAAACATTTCATCGTCTCTTTCTTTTCAGGTGTTTCTTTCTATGACAGACATGTTCAGGTGGAAATGAAACTTCAGATTATTGGACCTGGTGACGTTTCTTTTTGAGATACCTTGTATTTTCCACTCGTGTTGATCGTGAGAAGAGAAATCTGTGGATTTAAGAACCATCTCAGTGGAGTTTTTACATCCCGCCTCCGAGCCGTCGGCTGTTTTTTTCAGTGACCCAGTGAAATCACGGCTGATTTCAGACTGTCACTGTGACATCACAAAGTCACAGGAAGTCCTGACGGTGCAGTTTCTGAATACAGGCTGTGTGTTTTTCTCTGTGGAGCTGTAAGTGTGATCAAAAAAGAGAAGGAGATCTACTTTTAGACCAGATGAGGCTTCAACACCACTGATTTAGCTGAAGTATAAACATCTACAAACTGGCTCAGGAGCTGGCAGCTGATAACCAGCTTTATCAGCTCATTTTGAAATGAAGGAAAAACACAAGATCTTCATCTTTGTTTAAAAGAAGACAAAGTGACCTTTTTATTTTCTGTAGCTAACAGGCAGTGTCGGGACCATCATCATCATCATCATCATCACTGTCGTCATCTCTGCTCACGTCTCCCTGCTTCTGTGTATACTATAATAAATCAGCAATAAAAGCCTCATAAGTCCCAGAGAACATCACACGTCTCACATTTTCCCGGCTTTCAAACGGCTCAGAGGTTCAAGACGTTGTGTACACTGTTCATGTGTGTGTGTGTGTGTGTGTGTCTGCTTACATATTGTATGTGTGTGTGTTATTTCAGCTGATGGTAATGGGCCCAGCTTTTAAAAGTTGTCCTGCTCATTTAGACAACTCATTTGTCTTTCTCTGACACACACACACACACACACACACACGCTGCTCTCAGATTCCTCACAGCAGTATAGAGCAGTATAATCCGTTTTGCAGTAAATACACAGCAGTAGAGGAAACAGCAATAGTTTTTTAATGGTGCACAGTGAGCAGAGGCTGCAGCCGCTAACATAACCACCAGCACCATAAAACATAACAGGCAGTGAGCAGCAGCAGCAGCAGCAGCAGCTACACACACACACACACACACCTCCATCTCTCAGATCTCTCAGAGGAGGCGGCTGAGCAGCCGAGCTTCCCGTGTTGTTAAGGCTCATTTACACTCAACGTTAGCTACAGATACAGACGGAGGCTTGTTTACCTCCTCCTTCTTCACTCCCTCTGTATTTGTGATGGACGAATCGGTGCAGTACCTCCGCAGACCTGTGGAGGCAGCGCAGCAGCGAGACACGTCGTCAAAGAAGACATTTAAAAACGGTGGAACTTCATGAGTAAATGTTGTAGGATGTATTTTACGGCCTGGTCAACACTTCTGACTCTAGGCTGCCCCTAGTGGACAGAATGTCAACATCCACACCAACGTAAAATCAACATCAGCGGCAGATAAATCACATTTTTCATCAGAAATCTTACTTTGTATCCATGAATCCAGCGGCATTGTTACTCTGCGAGCAGAAAAATCCTTAAAGTTGCAGATTCATGTGTCATTTCGCTACAAATACAACTTTATATTGAAAGGACAATACAGGAAGTAGGCCCTGGAGGTCAAACCTCCATGAGACTGATGGATGAGAAAATGACTGCCATTGTCAGAAAACCTCCTCCGCATTCGCCCTTTACACACACACGAAATGTTTCTTGTGTGTCGGCCTCATCAAAGCGCCCGTGAGCCGGATGTGAGTGACGCTGTCAGCTCAGTGTGTCCTCCCTGAGCCACCGTAGATATCAGCCCAAACGCAGAATGACTGGTGGCAAATAACTGAGGAATAACTCTGAGCCACAAAAACCCCACAATCCTGCACACAGTGGGTGCTCGATCAATGCACCCTGGATCTGCTCCGACTGTGGGTGCTCAATCTCATCCTGGTCCAAATTCTGCCTTTTTTTTTTTCATCCTTCATGACTTTATTTTAAAAATTTTCCCCACAGCCTCCGAAGGCATCGTAAGAGCAGCAGGCTGTCGATCAGGAGCACTGAGGCGTGGGGGCTGAATACTGAAGCCCCTCTTGTTATTAAGTGTGTGTTTTGAGAGTGGATGCAGCACCATAAACACACACACACCGATACACACACACACACACTCACACACACCCTCGATGTTTTCTCCCCAGAGTTTGATTGTTTTTGATGCAGCGTTCAAAAAACATAGTTTTCAATCAGAAATACTTTGATTTTCTATCAGAGAAAGCGATTGCACTCCCGCAGCAGCTTCTGTGTTTCAGCTGCTCTTATTAGTTATTGTCTGTGTGTGTGTGTGTGTGTGTGTGTGTGTGCATGCCTGTGCATGCCTCTGTGTGTGTGTGTGTATTGTAGTGGATAGTGTGAGTCAGCGATGTTCCCTGCTGTCTCATGGGAAGCAGAACAGGGTAGACTGTGCAATAACACACACACACACGCACGCACACACATATACACCTAGGTACATGCCTACAAACACAAGGAGGAAAGGACATCTGCAGACTCACACGCTTCATACATGTGTATGACACAGTAGGCACACACACACGCAGACATACACAGACATGGCAGAGGAAGTGTGTGTGTATGTGTTAACTGACTCATCTCATCAGTATCTTCCTAATGTGGAGACAGACGGCCGGGCCATCTGCTCACACGGCAACCGCACACACCAGCAACTTTTTTTTTTTTTTTTTTCCAGGCAACGTCCCTCAGCAACATCTCTGCCCCGAGCGAGCGCTGTGATTGGCTGACGGCAGCTCAGACTGAAAAGAGCGAGGAAACACGCTCATATGGTAGATTTTTTTTTTTTTTTTGAACAGGCCTAATTCCCATTAGCCTTTAGCTACCGGCGGCTAATCTTTAGCTTTATTGTGTCTATGGGGCTGAACACGGCTTACTACTGTAACTACCTAGCCTGGTTTGTGCTAATAGGTAAGTCTGCCCTCCGCAGCGCTAATCTTTGGCCTGCTCTTGGCTGCAGAGGCAAAGTGCAGCCTGTCAGGTCTGTATATGGGCTTCAACAGATTATGAATGATGCTGTTATCTGTTTTTATAACGGAGGTCAAACAGCTCCAGTAAAATCCCATTCAAAAGGCTACTAGCTTAAATAACACCTTGTAGATAAACTGGGTCATAATTCTCCACCAGTTTCATGAGTAAAACTGAGATTAAAGCATCAGAAACTCATGAAAATTCACAAAATGAGCTGTGTGTGTGTGTGTGTGTGTGTGTGTCCAGGGGCCCATGCTTCCTGGATATCCCAGAATGCATCTGCTGGTCAATATGGAGGGATTACGATACCGTGTTTGGGTGAGATGGGAGATTTTCTGCTTTAAGAGGAGGTTAAATAAAAAGGGGGTGAAAAATGGCCGTTTTAGGGGGTGTGAGTGTGTGAGTGAGTGTGTGAGTGAATGAGGGGGGAGGGGAGGGGGGGCGTTCAGCACAGCAACTATAAAGCTGAGATTATTCTCAACTGGCACAGCAAGGTCATTCATGGGTGACCGGGTGAATTAGGCCTAATGAGTTAAAAAAAAAAAAAAAAAAGCTGCTGCCACTTCCAAGTTCAGAGACTCAGATGTTGAAACTTCAGCAGGTTGAGAAATGAGACTCACGATCATTTTGAAATGTGGATAAAGGGTCATGTATGTGTGTTGTATTGTAAATCAGGGTGAGAGGACACGTGGTCGGTGTGGACGTTCATTCTGCCTACAAGAAGACGTTTAGGGAAAAGCTGCAGCTCACCAGACGAGGTTCTGCTTTGGTTTCTGTGATAACAACTGTATTTTAAACTCATGTGAGCACAAACTGGCAAATTTAACTTTTATTTGACAAGATTGTTTCTCTTCAGATCCTGATTTATGCAAAACCACACTTTCTGAAGTAACTTAATGAGAACGAGAAAGTCGAGCGAGAAAACACAGACCTGCAGCGACAGAGCGGGACAATGTGGAATATCTTCCCTGTCAGTGTTATGTAAACACACACACACACACACACATAATTACCTAAGCTCCAGAAAACACACAAGCCTCCAATTGCCACCACACACACACACACACACACACACACCTACAGTCAACCAACAGCATTATTCTGACAAATAACCTGTAATTCTCACCGCTGGCCTGACGCCAACACAAACCTTCAACTCCCAGACACACACACACACACACATACACACACAGTATAATTACACACCCTGTAACCTCCTGTTTTATCAAACACAGGGATCCAAGTGGGAAACATGAATCACGTGTGTGTGTAGAGAGAATCTAATGGAAACTCTAACTCATCATCCTCCACTGAGGCTCAAAACAAATCCTGAAAATCTATCTGCAAACCTGATGATGTCTTCAAACCACTCGACACTGTGTGATCTCCTGCATGGTTTTCATCGAACGGCCTCACTGTACAAAACTCCTCCATAAAACACACACACACATACACACACACCAGTAGCAGTTGAGTTTGGATTGCAATCAACATCTCATTAACCTGAGCAGGAACTGCGTTACCATGGCAACGTCGCTGCTGGACCATTCGCAGTCACTCAAGTTCTTTTTAAAGTAAAAGTGGAACTTCAACTTGAGTGCAAACATCACTTGTTCATGTCAAACAAAAGCAGAAGTGACAGATGACATCATCGTTATTGTCGTGATCATCAACAGAAGCAGCTGCAGCTGATCAAACTGCACTTTGACACCACTAATTAAACATCAATCAATCAATTAATCAACCAATCAATCAATCAATCCTGGCTGTAAATCCTCTCAACTAAACCTCATTATCTTTTTTATATCTTGAATATAACATCAACTTGGCTGCTTTCCAGTTCCACAGCTTTAAACAGTGAATTTGAAGAGTCGGATCAATCGTCCAATCAGATGAAGAGACGACCTCATCATCAGCCTCTTCGCTGTCTGATGAATTTATGTATGAGTTCATAGGAAGGTGTTTTACTTCTGCTTTAATCAAGTCCACAGGAGCTGATTACTCACTTCTACTACAGACGTTACAAACTGAACCACCTGCATGTTGTTGCGTAAAGGAAACTTCCACCGAGCAGCGACTGAATGTGGACGACTGAAAAACTTTATAAACATCACAACAACAACGACAACGACGACAACGACGACAACAACGACAACTGTAAAAAGTGCTGAAGCTCCGAGTTCTGACACAAACTCTGCAGCTCATGAAAAACTCAAAGAGCTGAACCAGAGGAGAGGAAGGAGGGATGGAATGAGAAGAGAAGAACAGATAAATACACAAACGGAGTGTGGAGGAGAGGACGCCGCCGCCGCCGCCGCCGCCGCCGCCGCCGCCGCCGCCGCTGCTGCCGCAGCAACACCATCTCTCACTCACACACTCTGGCATGTGAGCAAACCTCGCTCGCCCAAACACACCTGGGCTACCTGTGATCAAGAAGCTCTTCGGCCTTGATGAAGGACTTGTACACAGAGTCGCTAGGCAACAAACGAGCAGGTAAACGGTAGAGCTCCCCTGCCGACACACACACACACACACACACACACACACACACTTGCGTTGTGAAACCACACAGTGACATTTCTTTGGTTTACTACACCATGTTGGCTGCTTCTCTCACCTCCTGCATCTCCTTGGAGACGGTCAGTATTGCAGCACACACACACACACACACACACACTTTCACTGACTCACACACGCTCACACACACACTATTAATTATGCTCCCTCTCATTCAAATCTGTGAATCGTCTCTATTTCAGCAGCCGGAGTGAAGAAGGAGAAGAAGAAGAGAAGAAGAAGAGGAGGACGACCCCGGCAGGCTGCGTCGTCCTCAGATGACCGCCGCTACACACATACGTGAACACACACACGAGCACATCTGAGGCACACACGTGGGGAGGGAGGGAGAGAGCGAACGTGAGCTGGGTTTACATTCACTGCTGCTCTGTGAAGAAGAAAGAGAAGAAGAGGAAGTGGACGCTTTATTCTCTCTCTCTCTCTCTTTCCTTCATTATCTCCATCCGTCTCTTCTCCTTTAACCCCTGCTCTCCCTCTCCCTCCATCCTCTCCACAGTCAAACCGTTGCTTCTCCCTCCTCTGCCCAGCTGATCTGGTTTCACACCTCCTCTTCCTTCTTTTTCCTTCCTTTGCATCCTCCCCTCCTCCCCTCCCCTCCCCTCTCCACTCCTCCTGCCCCTTGCTCTCCTCCACTTTGCTCCTTTTCCCTCTCACCTCCTCCTCCTTTTCTTTTCCTCTCACCTCCTTCTTTCCGCCTCTCCCCTTTCCCCCTCCATCCCCATTCTTTTTCCCCCCTTGAGTCACCCATCCTCCTCCTCCTCCTCCTCCTCCTCCTCCTCCTGCCATCTATATCTGCTGATACGCTGCAGTCATGAAGGTCACCCAGCTCCTGCCTGAAGGACGAGCTGAGGCGGTGGATGCAGCACGCCGTTACGCAGCCCAACATGTGAGAGTGTAGCATGGAAACAGTGGAGCTATAAATAATAGTGCGCAGCCGGCTCTGTGAATCCTGCCCCGCTCCTCCGCCACCCGCCCGCCCGCCCGCCTGCCTGCAGTCCTACCTGAGCGAACGAGCGAACCGGCTTCAGAGCGAAGAAACAAACCTGCACAAGACGTGTCAGAGAATTATTGATTCTGCTTGAAGCTTCACATCCTCTCCTCTCCTCTCCTCCCTCCGTCTCTCTCTCTTTTATTTATAGCTGGAGAAACAGCCAGTAATCCACTCCAGACTCCCACCTACACACCAGAGCTGCAGCTGCACATGTATTGATTAAGATCCTTTACGAAGAAGAACAGATTATTAATTATCGTATGCAGTTCTGCAACAGGTTTGGCTGATTGTTTGAGCACTGGAGGTCAAAGAGTGGTTAAAGATGGACAGACCGTTTGTCTCTGTGTCACGTATTCAACCACACATCACACCTTGTTCACCGTCACTGCTGGTTCGACCATTTTCAAGCCAAACGGTCACTAATTTGTTTCCAGTGGGTTGATTTAATAAAGGTTTTGATGGCTTTCAGGATTCGGTTTCCTTTATCAGTCCGTCTGAGGCGCTGCACGGCCTCTCTTCACTCTCCAGATTTGGTTTTGCTTTGCTTGTTTTGAAACATCGTGCCCCACAGTTATTTTTATCATCAGTGTTTCCTCACTTCAATGGAGCTATTCATGGAGGCCTGGTCAGGGAAGATCTGAAATAAAGATTACTTTTTGCACAATTGTCCCACTCGGAGCCACTGTCAGTGTTGTTCTCTGGATGCCTGAGCTGCAGAAGACGATGATGCATCCGAGCTCAGAGTCTCATTAATGTGTTTCATGCACCTGACGCGGTTCGACTCAAAGGAGACGCTCAGATGTTTGAGGCGAGTTTTCCCCAAAACAAGCAGTGTATTTAAGTCTCCAAACCGAGCGAACATCCAGTGCATCAGCGCCTTCATCTGAAGCCATTTTCACTCAGGCTCTATTTTTTACCAAGGTCTGATGGCTAAGAAAGTGTTTCTCTTCCCCAGGGCTCAGAGCGCTGTGCTTGGCCCAGATAGTCACAAGGCTAAGCCCAGTGAGGTGCTATGATAGCAGTAATGTAGAGTGACAACACAAACCTACACTAATGGCAAATGCAGCAAATGATGTGACAGAGAGAAGTCTAAATTTAGGAGGTTTTTGTAGCTCTGGTGGAAAAAAGAAAAGATGCTGTTAAAGCTCCACAGACGTTTGCGTTAAGCTCCGTATGATCTAAAGGTAGACGTGCGTCTTAAAGCTCCATACAGTATAAAGGTAGACGTGTGTCTTAAAGCTCCATACGGTATAAAGGTAGATGTCCATGTGTAGTGTGATTATAAAGCAGCTCTAGGTTCTATATTAACACTGTGAAAGTATCAAAGCCTCAGTCCACAGAGAAATGCACACAGCCTGTATTCAGACACTGAGCCTTAAAACCAGCCGTCAGGACTTCCTGTCACTTTGTGATGTCACAACAGGATGCAGGATTTGGTTTCTCTGAGTGTTTTAATCTGCACTCAGAAGACAGGCTCTCCTCTGATTGGCTGACAGTACTGACCTGTTGTTTATGTTCTTGAGTAAATAAAAACTGAAATGTGGAACCTTTAATTCATGAACCTGATTAATGAAAAGCAGCACGTCACATATTAAGATTAAACATGTTGAACTTTTGATTCTAAACGGGTCAAACTCTTTGACTAATCCACGTCCTGAGCAATTAGGAAAAAAAAAAAAAAAAACACGGCTCGGAGGAGAGTGTGTTTGGACCCACAACAAAGCTGCACAGTCGCTTGAATGCAAAAAAAAAACCAAAAACTTGCCACTGAAAGTGACTGATGCCAAACGCTGCATCCAAACAACATCACCTCCAGGTAGAATTAAACAAATCCAATTAAATATGGAATGTGCTGCATAATGACTGGACAAAATGTGAAGAGGAGACGGTGGAGGGAATTAAGTGTAACTCTAAATGACAATATTCTCCTTTAAGATCCAATTTCAGCCGAGCCAGTTTTAATCCCACGTTTATCTGCTGCTCTTCTGCAGAGTGCAGCAGTGGAATGAGCTTCAAATTCAGAGATCAACAACAACATTAAGACGTGTGAGGCTTTAAGCATCCTGACAACTTCAAAAACAGCCTCAAAAAAAAAACACACACACACAGTCACCTCCTGACTCCCACAAAGCATCCAAAATAATCCTGCGGGAGGAAACTGAAAGCGTCCTGTGTGGTCATGAGACCGAGCTGGACTTTTCACTTTGAGCCAGCCAATCAGAGACTCAGCCTCTCCTCGGGCCATGGCGCACAGGTTGCTCAATATGGACTCAGAGTGTAAAGGTGATGTGGGTGCGTGAGGCGTCGAGTTAAACACAAGCAGGTCAGACAACTGTGAGCTCGGCGAAAATAACTCTTTCACTTTTATCCAAGCGCCTTCACTCAGGATTCATTAGAGGAGCACTTTGTTCTCTGGCACAGCCTCACACACACACACACACACACACACAAAAATGGTCAGACAGTGACCTCACAAGCATGCAAATTCCTGCAGTTTTTAGGCACGTTTTCAACACACATCACCAGAACGAGGGTATTTTGGTCACTCACACTCAAGGCTATAATATGTTCTGCATGTGTGCTTCAATGTTTCTATGCAAGTGTGTGTGTGTGTGTGTGTGTGCAGAGGTGACAGCAGATGCAGCCCATCCTATCCATCACTGTCAGACAGCCAGGTGGATAGGAAGGAAGGAACACACACACACACACACAGAAACGGCAGGAGAGGGAAAGTAAAAGCATGACTCGGCATTAACACGTCGACAAACAGTAGCTTTTACCACTGAGCCAGTTTGCATGCGACACAAACAGAGGTCAAAAGCAAGGCCGTCACGCATGGGCTGGAACACATACATAGAGCATACGCAGCCTTGACCTTTGACCTCTTGTGAACGCTTCTTAGAGGCAGGCGAGGAGACAAAAATGCAGCTGCATGGATGTGTGTGTGGCTGCAGGACAAAAATACCTGCAGTAAAAAAGCCCTGTGGGAACATGCAGGAGCGTGGTGTCCTGCTGCAGGTATGAAGCAGTTGGTCAGTAAGCACCTTGCTAAAGGACACGCCAATCAGAACCACGTGGCCCATGACCCCCCCCCCCCCTGCTCAGACACAGATGACTGGGATGACTGCGATGGTTATTTTAGACGAACACTGGCAGCTCCAGCTCAGGATTTTTGTGAGAGGCGAAGCACGGGCCGCGCTCCGGGTTTACCACGCTTCCAAAACGGTTAATGGCCTGAGATTAAGACTGACTTTTTCAAAAGGGAGACGTGCCAGGGAGGAGACAAACAAACAGTCACTCCGAGAAGTCGTCTGCACTGTAGAGGTTTAAAAAACGGTCTGAAAGGTTTATTGTTATTGAGAAACCATCAGGTTGCTTTTTTATTCTCAGCTGTAAATCTGATCCAGAGTCAGAGTCTTTGGGAAATGCTCTGTAAACACACAGTGTAATGATACAAACACAAATCACCATCATTAGAAACAAGTGACATCGACTACGAGTCACGACTTTGAACACGACTTCGCCGCGCCGCGCTGACTGAATGAGGCCACTTGAGCATTTTAAAGATTTGCTGTGACACACTCCGTAATGGTTCAGAGATGAATTCACTAAATCCTTTGAAAATCTGTAATAAACAAGTGGAAGTTCTTTCATGGCTGCGACTCCCACAGCTGCGTCACATGACCTGGACGAACACGCTTCAGCTTCCAGGTACAGTACAGACAGTAGAGTGAAATGAGTGAGGGTTATGAGCTGGAACCATGTGATGACATTCAAACACACAATTCTGGTTTGCACATAATCATTAGTTAGTAATGTGTGTGTGTGTGTGTGTGTGTGTGTGTGTGTGTAGGTCCGCCTGCAGGGTCCATACAGAGTTACACGATGCAGGCTAATGTTAGACTGAGCTCTAAGAAGCTCTGTGCTCAACATGTTAACCTACAGGCCAGAACGTGTGGGTGCGTGTGTGTGTTGTGTGTGTGCGTAATCCTTCATGTAGGGCAATACACACCACACACACACACACATATGTAGTGTAAATGGCAGCATCCACATGTATGGAGTCGTCCAGGCTGCAGTGGATCAGTTGCTGCTGTGATCAAGTAACTTCTGCTATGATGAGAGGTGTCTTCAGTAAATACATGCTTACAACCACACGCACGCACGGACACACACACAAACACACACCTGTATCAAGTGAGGAATCCGCTCGTACATCTGTGGACCTCTCAGCAGCCTCTTCACACACACGCATAAATATACAAGGACGTCAACACACACACACCAACACTGATGCCTGAGCATGCATGACGAGGGTAACGAACACACTGTCACTGCACACAGACACACAATCATTTATATGTACAAGCTCATACAAAGACCTTGTCATCGCACAAACACACACACACACACACACACACACACAGGCAGTGGAGGGTGGCCAGTGCAATCAGCGGCTCCGTCCTTGAGCAGAATGAGGGATGCCGGGGTGACACATCATTTCAGACACACACAAACACACACACACACACACTGTGATAAGCTACAGCCCTGCTCGAGCCCATACATTAAACACACACATACACACACACACTGGTGCATTATATCAGGGAGGCTGGAAACTTTTGCTGCATGTCCTCCGTGTCCTTATTATTCTCCTCTGACTCTCTGACATTTTCGCTGCCATTTCGCAGCCTTTCCCTCTTTTCTTTCAATTTCCCTCCTTTTCCTCGTCTTCATCTGTTGCACTCTGTTTTAATTTAAACTGAAGAGATGCTTCATCATCTCTCTTGATCCTCCATCTTCCTCTCTCCTCACTCTGCCCTTTACAACTCTTTTTTTTTAGTCTGTCTCCGTCTCTTTATAATTTAGTTTCTCGTCTCTTTTCCTAAAGTTTTATTGCTTTGTGTGTGTGTGTGTGTGTGTGTGTGTGTTTGAGGTTAATTCTCATTTCCATGTTATTTTTCTTCCTGTTGAAATCAAAATTAAGACTCATTTAACTCTGTGCTGCACGCTCCACCAGTGTCTGTACATTAACCCTGCACAGGTCCAGACGTTAGCAGACTAGGCTGCTTAGCCAAATGTGAGGAGATAACCAGGGCTTAGTGGCTTAACACACACAGAATTAGTCCAGTAAAACCAGTTGCACTGCCGTGGAGTGGTTCCACTCTACGACTCACTCGCTCACTCGCCGCTGTGTTTCAGTCCAGCTCGGCCTGGAAAATGTCACTGAACACAGAAATAACCGGGGGACATTTTTAACAGAGCACAGACACTCTGTGGTGTCAAACCACGAACTGCTCAGTCACATGAAAATGAGCGATGGCATGAAAAAAAAAGAAAACAATAAAATAAAGATAAAGCCTCAGGTTTCTGTTCTGCAGCTGTTAATATTACAGATATTAATACTGTGGAGTATCAAGACAATCGCACACAGCCTGTATTCAGAAACTGGGCCATCAGGACTTCCTGTGACTTTGTGATGTCACAACAAAGCCCCAACAACTTGCAGGAGTTGTTTTACTCTGAAATCTGCACTCAGCCAATGGATGGACGGATCAGTCCTCTTAATCCAAAACAAACTCTGGGACCTCTGGATGTTTCAACTTGGATGGAAACTCAGGTAGTGAGCAGTCAGACACAGAGACAGATAACTTCCTGGTTTTCCACAGAACGCCACAGAAACAGGTTTTGGCTTCGTGCACTCTCCCACCGGCAAATCTGTTTATTTCTTTTTAAAGTTGCCTCTGAAGAGCCTGAAGAGTCTGAGGACTCCTTTACAGCTGCTGCAGCAAGAAAAGACCCATTTCACTTATCTCACAGATGGCTGCATGAAATGTGCCTCAGACAACAACAGTCCGCCCCAACACACACACACATACACACATTTGCATGCACACAAACACACACACTAATAAAAGAAAGCTTGAAATGTGCCTAACCACACAAAAGTCTGAAAACAACCTAGAGAAGCAAGAAATCACATGCTGACATCAGGTGAGGAG
>JAFELL010002200.1:0-18251 GCA_019059645.1 Caranx melampygus | reverse complement strand
CATCACTGCATCACATGGAGACAGTGGAGCTGTTGACAGAAGCAGAGTGAGACCTCGTCTCATCTGTGGAGCAGCTCTGATGAAGGTTAGGTCCTGTCTCTTATCTGTCCTCGGGGGGGACAGAGACATGGTGGAGGGTGGAGGATCCCCCCCCCTCCCCGGAGCAATGTCTAGACTTGGCGTCAAACTGGACCACACACACACACACACACACACACACACACACCCCACACACACACACTCTGACTCCTGTTGTCTGCGCACTGAGTTTCAATAAAGCTTTACACTGTTGAATCACAGCTTGACTGACACCTGTCAGCAAACTCCACTCTGAGTCACTGAGGTCCACACATCTGTCCACATCTGTCCCCACCTGCCACAGCTGTGACTTAACTCTGTATCAGAAACTTTATTGACACCCACTGGAGTTGACATCATGTCACTGCAGGAGGAGCGACTATGATGGTGAATAACCACAGGTTAATCAATAAGGAATTGGTAACTATGTATAATTAACCTCTGTTTAAACTCAATATTAGACCAATCTGATCTGATTGATTGAATTGATTGATTGATTGATTAATCGTTTCTTTTCTTAATCAGCTCTTCTTCTTCTTCTATGAATCAGAATGAGTCAATTGATTATTTAGAAAAGTAATCGATCGAAAAAAAAAACAACTGCGTGTGTTGAAGCTCTGGACTATTGACAAAACCTCCTGTGTCAGAGGGTGGGGCCAAGCCAAGGGGTGGGGCCAGGTCAGAGTGGAGGGGCGTGGTCATAGATGTCAGACAGTCAGAGACGCGTTGTTTACATTCCTGACGAGTCTGTGGAGGTTCAGGCTGAGTGGAGGAATGAGGCCTTATCAGTGTGTGGTGTGTGTGTGTGTGTGTGTGTGTGTGTGTGTGTGGGTGTGTGTGTGCTATCAGGGTTGGGGTCAGCTGTGGGTCTGACGAGCAGAGGCGCCGGGGGCAGACTGATCAGCTGATCAGGACTGATGATTATTTCCTTCATTGATTAATCTGCGGTGACACGTCACCTGGTCAGTTTGTCTGGTTTAAAGTCGAACCTGAAGCTGCACACAGAAAAGCTTCTACAGGTGTTTCGTGTGGAGGCGGAGCTTAGCTTGACACCTGGTGACCTGATCTGTATCAGCCCTCTGCACTGAGCTGCTCGTTCGCCAGCTTCTATTGATCATCAGACAAACGTGATGCGTTTCCTTTCACCACACACACTTCCTGTCTTGTGTGTTTCTTTCAAAGCTCATTATTTGTGTTATTTCCTGCTGCTTTTGCTTCTGATTTGTCTGAAATGAACTGGGGGGGGCGGGGGTCAGATGTTCTGCTGCCGTGACGACACCGTGACCATGTGAATAAACAAAGTGAAGACGTTCTCACGTGTTTTGTTTTCTAGACAAACGTCTGAACTCAAACCCTGAAACTCCCCCAGTCCTTCACCGAGTCATTTTGATGTTTCCTCAGGGCTGGAGGGGGTTGTGTGTGTGTGTGTGTTGTGGGGGGGGGGGGGGCAGCTCTGTGGAACAATGGAGCTGGGAGAGGAAGTGAAGAAGGGGCCCAGCTCTGGCTTTGTTCCTGAGAGCTGCTCCACCACTCAAGAGCCTCCGTCATCACTGAACGCCCCCCCACCCCACCCCACCCCTTCCTCTGACAGAGTCATGGCCAGGTTACAGCTACACACACACACACACACAACACCACAGTCCATCTCCACAGTAAACTCCTGACAAGCGATCAGCATCACGTGACCCTGACGCCCTCAAACGCCTCGTCTCCCTCCGTCACCACAACCAGGAGCAGCAAAGAAGAGTGAAAGTGCTGGAGGGTCCTGCAGAGGAGAGGGTCTGACTCAGGGTCAGAGGTCAGAGGTGTGTTTGGCTTCCTGTTTACCACGAGTCAACAGAGACATCTCATCTGTGTGTTGGTGCAGCTGGAGTCTGTGGGCTGGGGGGTGGGGGGGTCATGAGCGGCAGCTAACAGCAGCTAATGGACAGTTGACGTGCAGTGACAGTAAATATCCTCGTGATGACGGCGGCTCGTTAATGAGCAGGCTCCTGATCAATGAACTGATCAAACCTGCAGGAGCTGATCGATCAGCTGATCGATCCATTAACCCTCTGATCAGTCGTCTCAGCGAACCGATGTTCAGGTGAACTCCAACCTGTCTGGTGTCATGTAGAGATGACGTCCTCTCATTGGTCGATCCACTACAGAACAACAAGGTCGGTGTTGTGTTCACGACCCACACAGAACTGTAGGAAACCACAGAGCCCAGCGAGTCGTCAGAGTTTCACTGTTTCTGCCGAGTCACACCGAGTTCACCGCAGAGCCGCGCCGAGGACGTGATCAATAATCAGTTATTGACTGTCAGACTGTTTGAGCCGTATCCCGGGACGTGGCAGAGTGAAGAGCAGAGCGAGCTGAGCTGCTGCAGGTCTCTGGACTGATCAGCTTCCTGTCTGAGGCTGGTGAACATGATCCATGAGCAGATCCTGCCTCAGCACTGCTTTCCTGTTCAGAGTGTTCAGGGGGATGTGAGCTCAGCTCCACGCCCGTTCCTCCTCACAGACGACCTCCATCTATCTGGACAATCATATAGCCCCCCGCCCCACACACACACACACACACACACTGCTCCTCCTCCAACTTCCCCTCCTCCCCTCCACCTCCTCCTCCTTCAGATCTTCTCCATGTGACTGGGCCTGTGTGGGTGTGGCAGATCAAGACTCCACTTACAGTAACAGAGATAAGGTGACATATTAACTAACAACACACGCACGCACGCACACACACACACACAGCTGCACTTCAAGAAGTAGGAAAATAAATAATGAACTCACTTTCCCTTCAAGACTCAGTGGATGTTTATATGGAGCCAAATATTCAGATTATGATCAAAACAGAAAACAAACAAACACAAAGTTCGTCTTAAAGCTCCATACGGTATAAAGGTAGACGTGCGTCTTAAAGCTCCGTACGGTATAAAGGTAGACGTGCGTCTTAAAGCTCCATACGGTATAAAGGTAGACGTGCGTCTTAAAGCTCCATACGGTATAAAGGTAGACGTGCGTCTTAAAGCTCCATACGGTATAAAGGCAGACGGCGTCTTAAAGCTCCATACGGTATAAAGGTAGACGTGTGTCTTAAAGCTCCATACAGTATAAAGGTAGACGTCCATGTGTAGTGTGATTATAGCAGCTCTAGGTTCTATATTAATACTGTGAAAGTATCAAAGCCTCAGTCCACAGAGAAATGCACACAGCCTGTATTCAGACACTGAGCCTTAAAACCAGCCGTCAGGACTCCTGTCACTTTGTGATGTCACAACAGCAGCAGTCACCGTCCAACCACTTGCAGGATTTGGTTTCTCTGAGTGTTTTATTCTGAAATCTGCTCTGTTTTTATTGGATCAACTCAGAAAACTGTCAGCCAATCAGAAGAGAGGCTCAGAGCCTCCTCTCTTCTGATTGGCTGACATTAAAGGTGCAGCGGTGATTTAAGTTGATAAACGCTGCAGCTCTGTGTGATCACTGTCCCTGAAAACACGACTAACAACATGAGGACACCTCAGAGGACCAGCACCTCCTGCGCTCCTCCTCCTCCTCCTGCTCCTCTGCAGTGCAGTCCTAAGTTTCTGTTTGAAGCCCCCCCGTCCCCCCTCCTTCACTGGAGTCAGATTCCAACCTCGGTGAGAATTGAAGGTTTTCACTATGGGCTCCACATACCAACACCATGACATCACCGCCTCAGGACCCCACCCCCCACCCCACCCCTCTACATTCAGATCCAGCGTGCAGCTCTGACAATGGTCGGCACTGGGACAACAGGGAGGACTGGGGGGTGGGGTCCCAGTCCACACAGACTCATCATGGACATCATGGTGAACGTGAACGTATGAGCTTCAGTGGTGAAGCTGCTGATGCTGAGACGCTGCAGCTCTGGAACTGTCCTCTGTCTCCACCTCAGAGAGACGGACGTGGACACTTCATGTTCTACCATGTGCTCTGGGTGGTTCCTCCTCAGGTGACCAACGCTACGACACTTCACCCGTGCCCCCTGCTGGTGGCTGGACGCTTCAATACACACGACGCAACACAACCTCATTAATATGCACGTTAGAACAATCGGTTATCGATCATCGATTGATCACGCCCCCCTGCAGACCTGCAGCTGGACACCAGCTGTCTGAACGTTTGGCCGTGACCTCGATCCACTGTGACGACTGATGTAACTTCAGCTCCTGCCAGCGACCTGCTGGAATATAAAACAACACTGACCACGAACCAAACGCGGCGTCCACCCAGCGTCACATACTCTGTGACGGTCTGAGAGACAGTGAACGCACCAGGGACAAAGGTAAAGACTTCAGAGTTGAGTCAACGATGTGTCCTCACCTGGGCTGAGGACAGATTCAGCTCTGACCTGAGACACTTCAGCGGCGTTTAATGTCACCGTCACACCTCATCACGTCTCGGCCGCTCAGTCATGTGACCTCTGAACTGAGCGAGACTCAGAGGAGAATCCGGCCGACAGCCCGGCGCAGAGGAGCCGTTACATAAGGCGGAGAATAAAGAAGACTGGAGCAGCCATTAGTCTGCTGCACACACTGTATCCCACTGCACACACAGGACATCGCCTCCAGCCACATTCATTATTGTCTTGTTTTCTTCCCTCTCAGAGCCGCGGTGAGACTCAGGCGACGTCCTGCTTCCTGTGCAGCTCGCTCTGCTGCAGACCGCCAGAGTTCGACCGCTGAAGGTGTTTATGTGGAAAAACAAGGAGGCAACGTTCAGCAGGAATTTACAAGTTCCACAGGGTTAATTAGTTCAGCTGAGAGTCGGAGCAGGAAGTCGGTCCTGAACGGTCGGTACATCACAGGGGAGGAGGGTTTAAACCTCACTGACTCAGGACACGCCTCCTGAGAGTCTCTGAGGGCGTTACTCAACACGTCTGTGGGACAGAGGATGATTTACTCTGTCACAACCTTTAACTCTGACACACACTGATCCCTGGGAAGGAGAACGTCAGTGGAGTGGGCGGTCCTTCTGTAGAGGGGGCGGTCCTTCGGAGGATGTAACAGAGTGGGCGGTCCTTCTGTGGAGTGGGCGGTCCTTCAGAGGATGTTAACAGAGTGGGCGGTCCTTCTGTAGAGTGGGCGGTCCTTCAGAGGATGTTAACAGAGTGGGCGGTCCTTCTGTGGAGTGGGCGGTCCTTCAGAGGATGTTAACAGAGTGGGCGTCCTTCTGTGGAGTGGGCGGTCCTTCAGAGGATGTTAACAGAGTGGCGGTCTTCTGTAGAGTGGGCGGTCCTTCAGAGGATGTTAACAGAGTGGGCGGTCCTTCTGTGGAGTGGGCGGTCCTTCAGAGGATGTTAACAGAGTGGGCGGTCCTTCAGAGGTGTTAACAGAGTGGGCGGTCCTTCTGTGGAGTGGGCGGTCTTCAGAGGACGTTAACAGAGTGGGCGGTCCTTCTGTAGAGTGGGCGGTCCTTCTGTAGAGTGGGCGGTCCTTCCTGTGGTCCAGATCACCTCTGGATGGTCCTAATGCATCTTGCAGCTGTGATCACACCTGAGGCAGATGTTGACACCTGGTCTGATCGGTGTCTCTCTGTGAAGACAGAACCAGGACTACAGGTCCAGAGTGTCCTCGGAGCTCCACAGGTGTGGCCGGCCCACCGTGAAGCCGCCAGGTTCATTAAAGGTTTGACAGACCAACGTCAGAGCTGACGGACAAACACCAGCGGCTTTTAACACTTTCCCCCAAAGTGTGTGTGTGTGTGTGTGTGTGTGTGTGTGTGTGTGTGCAGCAGAAGGAAACTCCCCCCTCCTCCTCCTCCTCCTCCTCCTCCTCATCATCATCTTCATTTACACCTTGGTGTTGGCTGATGAAGGTCTGGGAGCAGAGCAGCATCCCACCGAGCCCCCACAGTCTGAAGCTGAACAAACAGCCTCCTGTATTTGCCCGACCCCCCCTCAGAGCAGAGAGCACACTCCGTCAGGGAAACATCTGTTTCTGGGCTTTGCTTCTCCGGCGTGTGATCGGACGGGTGCGACTCTGAGGACGACGCCCCTCAACAGACTCACTTGTCTGAGACGTCTGACGGCGGCGAGGAGCCACCACACAGACATCTGCAGCAGGACGAAGATGCTTGTCCAATTTGGGTCTGAATGTGTCAGAGAATAAAGCGAGGGGCCGGTCTGTTAGCTTAGCATCAGCCTTTAGCCTGGTCCCTCACTTTACTGTGTCCTCCAGAAACACTTCTGTGGTGCTGTGGTTTTTTGACAAACTGAAGAGGTTGTTTTCTGACTTTGTAGCCTTCAGGGCCACCGTAGAAAACAGACAGAAGTCCAGTTCTGACTGATGTCCTCCTGTGGACAGGTGAGACGTCTTCCAGGTCTAAACCTCGTCCATAATCTGAGTGGAGTTCTGCAGCGTCCACCAGACGCACCAGATCATTGGCTGAGACGCATTGAACCCAAACTCATGAATAAAACATGAGACAGACTCAGTCTGAGCAGAGACAGCAGAGGGTGGATGTCGGGGGTGTTGTTGACCCCCCCCCCCCCCCCCCCCACTGTTTTGTTTCGGTTTTCAACGGCTGCTTTTCAAAGAGACACGACAGGTTTACGAGGCTCAGATAATAAAGAGACTGTGATGAGCTCCAACAGAGAAGAAGGGCGCACGCGGCAGATGGAGACGTTTCAGACACACACACACACACACACACACACACACACACACACACACACACACAACTGATCAGTTATCAATATGATGAGGTGCGTTTAAGGACAATGGGATTTTTTAAATTCCTACTGAGCTCATTTGACACAGAATCTGTTGATTGATCTGCTGATCATCTTCTTGATTTATCAATAATGATAGTATTGATCAGGGTGACACCTGTGAGAGTGTGTGCTGAGGAACATCTGAGTCTCTGAGCTGCTCCTTCACTCCTGATTCAAAACGTTTCACTGGCTAAATCACATCAGAAACTTTCTGCCTTCGACCAATGAGATGCAGCCGTGAGCCGGGGTCAGGGTTGTGACGGTAACAGACGTGAAGTGAGGTGATCACACGACTTCACCGCTCAGTCAGTGTCGGGTCCACATCATCTGCTCTGTCAGCCCAGAGTCAGAGAAGGAGGTGGAGTCTTTCCCTGGTGGAGAGGCCAAGGCCGACGCCGACCCCCCCACTTCCTCCTGTGATAGGCTGGACATGGAGGTGATTGATTTGGGGGGTTTGGAGAACAATATGTGGGTGTAAAGTGACAGGAAGTCCCTGAGGGAGCAGCCGTCAGCCGTTTGAGGACCATCCACCAAGCTGATGAGTGAGTGGAGTCCAGGCCGAGGACTGTGAGGACGGAGCTGGAGCTCGTCTTATCACATCATATTCAGACTATAAGACGCTGTGCCTCCACACGCAGGGGGTTTCACCTGGGATGTGCCCAGGGTGTTGGGTGTTGGTCACATTATGTCTCTTCCCTCCAGAGCGAAATCAGAACATCTCTTCACAGCGTGAATCAAACAACCTTCTGGACAGCTGAAGCCTCCACAGGTCAGGAGCTTCCTGCTCAACCCTGAATGAAGAACCTGAAACCATCGTGGTGAAGGTATTATATCACTCTGCTAAAGTCACATGGTATAAAGGTAGACGTGCGTCTTAAAGCTCCATACGGTATAAGGTAGACGTGCGTCTTAAAGCTCCATACGGTATAAAGGCAGACGTGCGTCTTAAAGCTCCATACGGTATAAAGGTAGACGTGCGTCTTAAAGCTCCATACGGTATAAAGGTAGACGTGCGTCTTAAAGCTCATACGGTATAAAGGTAGACGTGCGTCTTAAAGCTCCATACGGTATAAAGGTAGACGTGCGTCTTAAAGCTCCATACGGTATAAAGGTAGACGTGCGTCTTAAAGCTCCATACGGTATAAAGGTAGACGTGCGTCTTAAAGCTCCATACGGTATAAAGGTAGCGTGCGTCTTAAAGCTCCATACAGTATAAAGGTAGACGTGCGTCTTAAAGCTCCATACAGTATAAAGGTAGACGTGCGTCTTAAAGCTCCATACAGTATAAAGGTAGACGTCCATGTGTAGTGTGATTATAAAGCAGCTCTAGGTTCTATATTAATATGTGAAAGTATCAAAGCCTCAGTCCACAGAGAAATGCACACAGCCTGTATTCAGACACTGAGCCTTAAAACCAGCCGTCAGGACTTCCTGTCACTTTGTGATGTCACTACAGAGCAGCAGTCACCAAACAAGCCCCGCCTCTCACCACCAGGAGTGTTTTATTCTGAAATCTGCTCTATTTTATTGGATCACTCAACAAAACAGGACAGGTGAGGAGGACAGGACAGGACAGGTGAGGAGGACAGGACAGGTGAGGAGGACAGGTGAGGGTCACTTACTGTTCCTGTTGGTCTTGAGCTTGGACAGCAGCTTCTGTGTGGACAGCAGGTCTCCGCTCTTCACCGCCTGCAGCAGGTCCTGCTCCTTCCCCATGTTCTTGCGCCTCCTTGACGTGTGAACCAACTTTATTTAAAATCCCCCCACCTCCTCCTCCTCCTCCTCCTCTTCCTCCTCCTCCTCAGAGCCTCCTCATGCTGAGCGCCGGAGACATAGACCTGCCTCAGGTGAGACTCCGCCCCCCCAGTGTCTGACACTCAGCACTTTCTTTCCCTCAGTTCTAATTTTGGCTCAAAATGTTATTTCCAGGATCAGTCAGCCTGGGGGGGTCGGAGGGGGGGCACCCGGGGGGGGGGGCGGTGGAGGTCTGTGGAGCTCCTGTCTGCAGGAGGAGGAGGAGGAGGAGCAGAGGTTCTGTGGTCTGGAAGGAACAAGAGTCTGAAAAGAGACGAGAAAAACAGATCAGTTCATCAATCAATCAGACTGGAAACCATGGAGACGGAGGAAGGTCCAGGTTTTCATCATCATCATCATCATCATCCTCATCATCATCATCATCCTCATCCTCATCCTCATCCTCATCCTCATCTCATCTCATCCTGAGAGAGCACATGGGGAGATCTCCTGCATCGAAACAAATGCACCTCACAACAATCAGAGCAACAGATGATCAGTTCAATCATCTTCATTGATTAACCAATCGATCAGTGAACAGGAAACTGGCCCAGAGCAGAAAAAGCAGAAATATTCACCATCTATCAATCAGTCAATCAGTCAATCAATCAGTCAATCATCAGTCTCTCTATCAGTCTACCTCTCTGTCTGAGCTGTGACGGCTCTGTGTCTGTTTTTCATTCATCTCTCAGTTTAGGGTGGATGAAGACGATGGATGAAGACGATGATGACGATGATGAAGATGATGATGAAGATGAATCCACAGTGACAATGGACCAGACCTCTGCAGGTGGAGGTCTAGGTGCATCACACCTGTCACAGGTGAGCTCAGACATTCAGACACCATCACACACACACACACACACACACACACACACACACACACACTTCATCGTGCCCAGTTCTCTCACACTTGTGCACCAGCAGGAGGGCGGAGGTCACCTGACCCGCTGCCTCTCTCTCCGCCCTCGGGCTCCATGATGGATCCTCCTCCTGCTCCTTAAACTCTTCCAGCCCAGTGGCCAAACACGCTCCTCACTGGAGGAGGAGGAGGAGGAGGAGGAGGAGGAGGAGCAGGCTGTCAGAGCTGCGCCTCTGCTCCACTTTTCCTGCTGTTGACAGTGGTGATCTCTGCACGACTACACCACCACCACCACCACCAGCAGCAGCAGCAGCAGCAGCAGTGAGGCCTGTGAGGCTGTTGCCATATAAACAGTGGTGTGTTTGCGGCGGATGCAGGGGCCCGGGCCGAGGAGCTGCTCCGGCCCGGGCCGAGGAGCTGCTCCGGCCCGGGCCAAGGAGCTGCTCCGGGCCAGGAGCTGCTCCGGGCCGAGGAGCAGCTCCGGCCCCGACTCACTGAGTCCTGCTTTGTTTTCCTGGTTACAACTTGTGTGGTTACATAAGCAGCAGGAGCACAGAGCTGTCAGGCCCATTCCCAGCCGTCATGTCCCCGCTCTCCTCCACCGCCCTCAGGCGCTCTGTCTTCCCTGCTCTCATGACAAAGGGAACAATACTCATAAATTCCTCTTTGACACTGCAGGGGCTCCGAGGCTCACTGCGGGGGGGGGGGCGAGGACAACACCAAGAAACCACTTTCCTGCCACAAACAAGGATCAGTTGACAGTTATGGCAGTGAGGTGGAGGTGATGAGTGTGTGGCAGGTCCCTGAGCTGCTGGCTGTCACTCACCGCCTCTAACACCTCCACACACCTCCACACACCTCCACACACCTGGCTCCTCCTGCTGTAGTGTGGAGGTCTCACCGGCCTCCTGCTCTCACGGCTCCTCACTCAACAAACACACACAACACACTCATGAGGCGTGATTTCCAGGTGCTCCTGAATGCACCACAGCCTGTCTGTCCATTAGTTCAGGCTGCATTTACACACTGTGGGTCTGAACCAACTCAGTGACCAGAGAGATCAAAGATATCACTGAAACCCGATTATTGGTTTGTTATTAATCACACGTATTGATCCCCAGCTCCCGGTTCCACAGCTCGCCGCTCACCGGGGGGGGGAACGGGCGCTCCGCAGCCGGACTCTGGCGTGTAAACACGGCAGAGAGGAGGCTGCTCCGTCCGTCACCTCCACCGGCTCCGACCTTTGTACCGAGGCGAGTTCACGCGCTCCACCGGGCCGTTCACCGAACTCAACAACACCGGGAAGAAGACTGTGGCGTCACAGCGGACTTACCTTGGTTTTTCAGGTGGGACAGAAACTTTTCCTCCGCCGCAGCGGGGCGACCGGACCACGGTGGCAGTTTGTGGGAAGAGTCCGAGGCGCTGGCGAAGTAATCCGAGAGCCGACACTCCGGGAAAAACCGAGTTTCCGCGGAGTTTTTAACCCCACGGGTGTGAACTTCGGACCGAGTGACGGTGAGCCCCCCCCCGCGCCGACTGGACCCTGTTTTCCGTGTATTTTTGGACTTCAGGACGAAACTCGTCGGGATCTGACGCTCCTCCAGCTTTTCCCTCCGCGTCGTGAATGCCACATTTATTCCGCTGGATTCTCCACTATGTGGACACGGTGTCAAGGCGCCGTGAACGCACCACTAGACATCCGGCCCAGACTTTCAAAATTAAACTTTTGTTTTTTTTGTTTTGTTTTGTTTTTTTTTTTTTTCAGCGCTTTCACTGGAAATTCACACTCATTCATCACGACATGTATGAAGACACCTGCACACCGTTCAGACTGTTGGGGGGGGGGGGTCAAACACACTGAACGACAGCTGACTGACGGATGTGTGAGATCCTGCTGGGACGTTGTTGTCTCAGTCTAAATTCACCACATCACTGGTTGGTTTTAGTGACACCTGTCTCATTCACATTTACACACGTGTTTGTGACGTTCAGCTCGACACATACACATCTGCCCAGACTGACAGCTGTCAATGTTTTATAACTATATTTAGTTAGATGATGTAGTTTTACACATTTTCCTGCCACCTGCTGCTCTAATGTTTGACTCATATTACTGGATGTGTGTCTCGGCGCTAATAAATAAATAATAAATAAATAAATAAATAAATAAATAATAAAAAAGTTTTCACCGTGCTTTTAATTTGTAGACAGAAACGACGCCGTTTCCGGTTGTGTCCCGGCTCTTGTCGGTCGGTCTCACGCTGGCTCTGGTCTGTGGCTCGTGAAAGAGAGCGGAGCTACTTTATTTGATTATCTTTAACTGTCACCTCCTCATCACACGGTCTCATGTTCACGCTTCATTTAATGCTGCGTTCACGGACTCGCCCCTCGCGTTCAGCGGGAAGGAGCTGGACACAACATGGACACACAGTATGACGGACAGATCCAGAACAGCGCTGATGTTTGTGTGGAAAGGAGAGTGCGACCTACGAGCTGAAACCAAGGAGCTAAAGCAGGCTCAAAGCCCTGGACTCATGCACTGTGAATAAAGACGGACGTCCTCTCTGTGATGTCACACAGGTCCTGAAGCTCGTGCTGGGTTGAATTTGCCTTGGAAGAGCTGGGAATGACGTCACATCCTAGTTGACCCAGGCTCAGTTAGGAGTTGGTATCAAGCAGTGACAGCAACCCTCAGCTGGCTGCTGCTGGTGTGTTAGCATTGTTAGCTCACACGCTACATGATCATTTGCATGTGAACGCAACATCATACGTCCTCAGGGGACACTGACACTACGACCAAACAACTTCAACATCTAACTTTGAAGTTCCAAAAGATGGCGCCATCAGAATGAGCTGCTCCACCATCACCATCATGGCGGTGTCTGGCTCCGCCCTCAGTTTTGACTGACCCTAAATGGACAAAGAGGAGGAGTCTGTTCCAGCTCTGGTCCTGTGACCACGTGTTAATGTTGTGTTTTCACTGCCTTTAAAACGGCTTCTGTCCTTCGTGACTCGTCCTGCACTCATTTTCAACTTCTCCAATGTTTACGTTCCTCCTCACACTACACGCTCTTCCAGTCACCATGGCAACCTCAGCGCTGGACCTGCTCGCTACAGCTTGAGGCCGACGCTGTATTTTCTGTCCCGTCATGCTTCACTGTGGACAAACTCCACCGTGACGCTAGCGTCACTGCTACCATGGCCGCAGCCAGCTGTGAGGTCACCGAGGTCGGGACCTCGTTAAAGAATATCTGTGAGAAAAAAGAAGAAGCGTGATAAATGTATCACACTCCTGGTCCTGGTCCTGATCCCAGTTCCGGTGCCGGTTCGGGTTCGGGTACTGGTCCTGCTGCTGGTTCCGGCACTGTCCCCACCCCATGGTCCTGACTCTGGTCCTCGCCCTGGTTCCGGGACGGTGCCGGCTCCAGTGGTCCTGGTCCTGCTCCTCTCCCACTCCTAGTCACAGGCTCATTCACAGTGACACAGTGTCCCATGGACACATCAGATCTTCTAGGGGGGCGAGCACTTCTAGGTCCGCCTTCGAGATCCGCCTTCTACGGCGGCGCAGGACGCGTCACCTTTGTGTGTTGTGTACAACAGTGTGTCCAGATGAACTGTGTAGTTGGATTGATACTTTATTACAGTTACACACACGTGATGTTGTTACTTTCAGCTCATTGAATCTCAGACAGAAAAAATAACATGTACAAAGACTTTTTCTCGTGTGTGTGTGTGTGTGTGTGTGTGTGTGGTGTTGAAAACCTAAGAGAATATGATGTGTAGTTTGTGTGTTGTGAGTCCACTTCCTGTCCTGACAGTGGGCTGGGTCATCCGGCCCGGCGCCCGTTAGGGCAGCAGGAGGGTTAACGTACAGACACACACGGGTCTGGACTCAGTCCGGAGGTCGTGACGACGTGTGGGACTGAGGTGTGAAGAGGTTCTGCTGTTCTCAGCTCAGGTTTGGAAGGATCCAGTGAAAAGCTGAGATGTGGAGCAGGTTGGAGGGGGAGGGGCTTAAAACACCAGCAACAGAGCTCCGCCCCCTTGCCGGCCCTCATCGCCTCCTCCTCCGTCAGCTGTCTCCCGTCCTCTGATACAACCTGATCACTCTGCGCAGGTGAAGCTCCTCCCACAGACGACTCTCCATCCGGAGGTCGTGGTTGGCGAAGAACCTCAGAGGCTTTGTCCTGGAGTCGTAGTAGTGATCTGAGAATGAGGCGTAGTTCCTGGTGATGAAGCCGTAAGCAGAGACCTGCCGCACAAACAGGAAGTAAACACTCCTTGACTGGAAGAAGGAGAAGAAGAGGAGGAGGAAGATGATGGTGATGATGATGATTATGTAGAAGAAGAAGGAGGTGACGATGATGATGGAGAATAGGACGAAGAAGAGGAGGTGGAACAACGTGAGGACAAAGAGGAGGAAGCAGAAGATTAGGAACCAGCGCCCTCTGGTGGACGACGGAGGAGGCGTTCACACTGTGAACAGGTCAAAGGGCTTCAAAGTGTTAAAGGTGAACGTTCTCAGAACAGAGAAGCACTGTGTGTTGGCAACAATAAACATGTGTGTGTGTGTTACCTGGTCACAGGTGTGCAGCGCGGTCAGCAGCATCAGGGCCCCGGTGCTCGGCATGTACAGGTGTCGAGACCTGACGTGGCTCAGCAGAGGAGACGGAAGGAAACTGCAGCCAAACCAAACAGACATGAAACTCAGCGTCGTTGTCACTGATTCCAGTGAATGCAACACAAGGCGAGAGTCACCTGTGAGTCAGGTAGGAGATGAAATGAGGGTGGAGCATCCTGAAGCTCTGAGCCGGTCTGTGACCAAAGTACCTCCAGGGTCTGACGGAGCACAACAAAGACACAAACACCTGCTGCAGCACAACCTCACATCTGCTGCATGATGTCATCAACAGGTGACCAATCACATCTCACTATGAATGCAGTCACACTCCTCTGGTTGGAGGAGGGTGTGTGTGGGTGTGTGTGTGTGTGTGTGTGTGAACACTCACCTGTCTCCCTTGTCTGCACCTGAGGGGACGGTCTGACCCTGAACAGCAGCTGCCATCATCACATAGTCTCTGAGGCCTGAGGGGATGAAGATGTATTTGATGTCCTGCAGGAGGAGAAGAAGAACCGGAGCAGGCTCAGAGAGTGTGTGTGTGTGTGTGTGAGTGTGTGTGTGTGTGTGAGTGTGTGTGTGTGGTTGCTCACGGGGTTCTGAGGGATCCTGGTGAAGCCGTCAACTCGGTACCGCAGCAGCGAGTTCTTCATGGTGTTGGTGGTGAAGCCGTAGAAGGAGATCTTTGTTCCCACGTCATGTTCGAAGCCTCTGATCACGGCTCCGTTCATCCTGCGGCGAACAGCCAATCACAGACAGAGTTCAAGGTGAGTCCACGGCGACACACCTGTGGCAGGTGGAGGAACATCTCTCTCACCTGAAGACAAAGTCGTGGCTGTCGATGCTCCTCCCCTGTCTGGACCCTCGGAGGATTCCTCCGTTTCCGACCACGGCGCAGCGAACACACCTGCCAGGTGAGCCCCGCTCGAAGAGACGGGAGGTGTTGAGGAGGGAGAGGGCGGAGCCAACGACTGCAGAGAACAAAACAAACAACAGTGTCCTCTTTGAGGAGCCAGGTCTCTGCTAAGACTGCAGCTGTTCCCATAGTAACGAGTCCTAAACCAAACCTGCAGCCTGACACAGGTGTTGGGGGCGGAGCCAGAAACAACCTGATGTCATTTGTTTGAGCAGGTGAGGCTGACTTCAGGACACGTGGTCAGGTGTCAGGTGGGCATACCGTGGACAGGAAGTCCCGCCCAGCCGTACGGAGGCTCCTGGTTCTTCAGCCGTTCCCAGGCCGGTTTAGAGAAACTTCTGATCCACTGAAGAACCGGCACCGAGAACCTGAACCTGGTCCTGAGCAGGGGGTCCTCCCTCACGGCTCTCCTCAGGGAACATGGAGCTTCTTCTACCTGCACAGGTACATTCACAGCAGAGATGTTCAGGTCTCCAGAGCTCCTCCCCGCCAAAATAAAATCACCTATGTGACATGCTGATTGTCAGTGCAGATGTTCAGACTGTCACTGACTTCCTGTCTCTGCAGATCTACTCTGCTGCTTCTTCTTCTGTGGTGGAAGATGAACTCTCTGCTACAGAGTTTCCTTTAGAGGAGAGTCAGTCTACTGGAAACGAGCAGAGGTTCAAACATCTGGATGAGAAACTGAAGACAAACTCACAGCTGCTTCTTCTTCTTCTGAAGCTGCAGGAACGATGACGCTCTGGTCCTCCTCATCCTCACCTGGAGGACCGACACCGCCCCCTGCTGTCTGTTCACTGACATCACACACACACACACACACTCAGTTCAACTTGATGATTTTTTACAGTAACTCACCTGTAACCTTTGTGAGGTGAATTATTGATTCTGTCAATAATCTGATCGATGGATCAATCACTTCAGCAGCCGCTCTGGTTAACGACACCGGACACCGGAGACGTAGGTGACGTTAACGTTTGCTCTCACGCTGAGCTTCACCGGGTCGTCATGACGACACCACTCCAGTTCCAGTACAGAGCTGAGTGACGTTCAACGTGTGTCGTCACAGCACAATAATAAACAAACAAACAACAACAACAGCTCCACGCACAGATCAACAACAGAAGTGGGTGATTAACCCTGACCTTGAAAACCTGGGTCCAGGACCACGTGAGACCTACCTGTGCGGTGTCACATCACTGTATCGTCCGTAGAGGATGATGCACATGATGAGACTGAAGGTTCCCACCAGGAGGAAAACACATCTCATGGAGCTCGACCTCATTTCTCCAGACAGAAGCGTTTCAGCTCACACTCTGCTCCTTCTTCTTCCTGTTCGAGTTGCTCCACCGTTTTCCTGTCAGGTGAGCTCAGGTGAGTCTCTGCGGCTAAAGTCCATTTCACTGCAGCGCGAGGGGAGGAGGAGGAGGAGGAGGAGGAGGATCAGGTAACAAACAGAAAATACGAGCTGTTTGCTCTGATTTAAATCTTGTTCATCATGACAGCAGTGACAGCGGCTCCGTGCGGCCTGTCAATCACCGCCTCACCTGCTCTGATGTCACCTGTTCACCCGCAGAGACTCTGGCAGACTGAGCAGCTACACCCGGGTTCAGCTGGCGGAGCGTGAAGGAGGTGGAGGCACAGGACCTGTTTGTCTGGAAGGTGAGGGGGTCTAGACGACTTCACTGTGACGTCATTTCAGGGCGGGGCTGGGGTCCCTCACGACTTTAGGACACTTCTGCTACTTCTGCAACAAGTGCTACAAGTGACAGGCTACAACAACAACAACAACAACAACACAACAACAACACAACAACAACAACACAACAACAACAACAACAACACAACAACACAGGAGCCTTGTCTGTGCACCTGTGTGCTAGCAGCTAATGCTAGCCCTGTGTTGCACTGTGTAACTTCAGCACAATGAAGCCACAGCAGACACATGATTCATGTTCATATTTATTGTCATGAAAACAGTCGTTACATTATTGATCTGAGATTAAAAGACATTTTCTACATAAAAATCACACAAAAGCAGATTTAACATTAAACTTAATGATTAAAGTCTCAATGAACACGTGAGAAAAGTCTAAATATCTGAGCTGTGAAGCGTTCTGTGTTGTTTCTCGTGTGTGAAATGCAGCGGGTAACGATCTGGACGCCATGAGAGGAAGTGACTCTGTGACACGTGTGGAAAAATGAAATACATTAAAAACTTTAAAAAAAACACAAAATATTCTTAAAAAAGATGAAAATGTTCTGAGGATTAAACGTTTACATGGAGGACAGGAAGTCAAACATACATTCAAGTTTCTGTTGAGGGCGTTGCCTTGGAAACGTGACACTGTGACACTAACCCTAAACCTGACTGGACGGACGGCGTCTCAGAGCGAGTAGAGCTTCAGCTGCTCCTCCATGTCTCCCTCCGTCACCTCCCCCAGCGCCTCCTGGTTCTCCCTCAGCAGCAGGAAGATGGCTGCCAGCTGCTCCTGTTGCACCTGGGAAGTCAGTCACACACACACACAGATGCATGATGCCTTGTGCTCCTGACACGTTGTGGACATCTGATGGCTGTTACACAGGTCAGAGGTCACTGAGGTCACTACTCACACCTTATTTCTCTTTTCTTTTCTGTCCTTCAGAAAACAGCACGTGTCAAATGTTTCCGTTCACGTGTGGAAATACAAAACACGTCACAACGAAACGTCTGAAAACGAGCGCGAACGTTTCACATGTGACATGGTTCTTCACATGACTCAGAAGCTAAAAACATGGACGTGGTCAGCTGATGCATTTTTCTGCAGGTGAAAACAAAAAAGAGAAAGAGTGTGTCTGAGGTCCAGTGCCAGGGCAGCAGCGGCGGCGGCAGTGGCGGCGGCGGCCATGTTTGTGTGCTGTAAGAGTTGCAAACTCTGGCTGTGACGCTCTGTGGGATCATTAATATCATAAAGCACGTAGATGAACCGAAGCTGCTGCAGCTGGACACACGTCAGTTTCCTCCAAACGTCCAGGTGTGAGCGCCGCAGGAAACCTGAGACAGGTAAATGTCCCTCATGTGACTGATGTCCATCAGTTTGTCACTGAACATCTGTCTGAGTGATTAAAAACTAAAACCAGCTCCAGTCAGAGTCTCAGAGGAGAAACACCAGTGACCACAGGTTTTCACTTTCACACTTTTATTTCAACATTAAACCAAAACGCAGAAGAAGAAACACCTGAACACGTTTCACTGTGGTGACTGGGAGTCAGCTGATCAG
>JAFELL010002199.1:0-23773 GCA_019059645.1 Caranx melampygus | reverse complement strand
GTTTCTTTGTTTGTTTGTTTTCCTGCTGGCGTCAGGTGGTTTCTGTTCCCTGGATCCCTGCAGAAGAGCGAGGCTGAAGCTGGAGTCGGATCAGCAGCCTCGGCGTTTGTACGATCGACATGAAAACTCAACAGGGAATTTCTCTTTTGTGTTGTTTGTAAAAGTGTCACAGGACGTCACAAAAATCCACGGATTTTCCTGTCACGTCGCTGCTCCTCCATTAATCCACTGAGTAGATGTCAAATATATACTTTTAAAAATCCAAAGACAAGTTAAACCCAGTTTCTGGAACACGTTTAGACGACATGAGACCAGGTCTCCATCTAATAACATTGAGTCCAGACTCATCAGACCTGGACCCTCAGAGTCCAAACACTGCTCACACTCAGAGAACTTTCTTTTTTGAGTAAAAAAGGTAAAATCAGAGTTCAGCTCTTCTGACAGACACAAATCAAACACCAATAATAAAACAATCGATCACATTGATAAACCGTCAGACACGTACCGACACAAACACCCGTCAGCGACTCAGACACACGTCGTTCAGAGAGCGCCAGTGTTTCCAGCATTGTCTGCTTGAACAGGAGATGAGGATGAGGATGATGAAGGTGAAGGTGATGGGGAACTCTGGGCTGGTGCACTACAGGTAGACGGCCTCCAGGGGGCGCTGGTGGTGAGCAGGTGCAGCAGAGGAGGAGGGAGTCTGCGGCGTCACGACACTCCAACCAGGAGAGACGGCGAGTTCACAGAAGGCTCCTCTGACTTGACCTGAAACAGGAGACGAGCAGCTTCTCAGAGACTGAACTCTGTTCACCTGAGCTCAGCCTCACAAACCTGCAGAGGAGGAGGAGCTACACCTGGTTATGAAAGTGGGAGGGGCTAATTCAATCAATCATTGGATACACAAAAAAACCTCTTGGCTTCAGTAGCTCAGATGAAACAAACTGATCTGTGATCTGTTAGACTGTGTAAATGGACCTGGTGCTGTTTCACACTGTCGCATGCATCTGTACACATCTGTACACATCTGTACACGTCTGTACATCTGTACACGTCTGTACACATCGTACACGTCTGTACACATCTGTACACATCTGTACACATCTGTACACATCTGCCGCGGTCAGACTGGGACACCATGAGCAGGTGGTTGTGTTAGTTCAACACAAACACCAACAACACACCACAACACAGTTACAGTTCCAGTCGTCATCAGGTCCATGTTGGTGCACACAGCACACGAGCTGCAGGCTGATCCAGGATCAGAGGTTACTGAACAGTTACTGACTGATGAAGACGAGGTGAAAGCATGAGCTTCATGCAGAGTCAGTTTAACATCAGGGTCACAGCACAACGCAAACAGTTCCAGCACAGCAACGCCAGGGGAGCGCACCTTTACCTTTACCTGGCCAGTGGGGTGAGCAGGAGGAGGAGGAGGAGGGGGGGGAGGAGGGGGAGGGAAAGAAGGAGAAGGACGGGGAGGGAGGGGGGAGTGAGAATGATGAGGGGGAGGGAGGGGGAGGGAGGCAGAGGCTTCATGAAGGGAGGAGGAAATCCTGAGCTTGTTCTCCTGAGGAGACTCGAGGGGGGGGGGGGGGAGACGAGGAGGAGGCGTGAACGAGTGTGAACCAACGTCATCATCGTCATCATCACCTCAGTTAGAACTGATCAGCTCACCTGTAAGTTCGTCTTGGCTTTTCTCAACACGTCCCTCGTCCTCGACACTGTGAAAAAACACACACACACACACACACACCACACACATCACACACACACACACACAACACACACACACACACACACACACACACACACACACACACACACACACACACACAGTTGTCCATCAGTTAAACAGCACAGACTCAAACTCAGGACAGTAGACCTAAGGTTCTGCTCTCTGACTCACGCTGGCTGACTATAAAGTGCTCCATGCTGTCTTTGGTGCGGTTGGAGCTCTTCACTCTCTCCATGGCGTCCTTTAGAGCCTGCTCCTGTTCTGAGAGTCTGTGACGGAGGGAAACCACCTCCTCCCTCAGAGCCTGGTCCTGAACACACACACACACACACACACACATCTCTCCATCATTCCTTTCAGAAAGGTGACTTTTACAGGTTGTACTGTGTTACTCCTTCAGACTGCAGACCGTGTGTCCACCAGACAAAGTGACGGAGGAACCACATCAGACAATGATCATTCTCTGTGACAACAGGAACGTAGACTCAGACATGTGACGCTGGTCCTCACCTGTTTGGTTTCCTCAGAGTTTGGCAGCGCCGCCCTCCAGAACATCCTGAGCAGGGAGTCGGCCTCCTCCAGGATCTGTCGCAGGGTTTTGGTGTCAGACAGCAGCTTCCTCGCCGAGGACGAGTCTGAGGGCTGCAGGAAGCAAAAAGACAAACATGTTCACAGAACAAACCTCCAGAGTCACCTGACCTGCAGAGCTCTCCTGACTTCCTGGATGTCTCACTGGTTCAGGCTGAACTCCTGCAGGGCGGAGACGATCAGGGAGCGGAGGGCAGCCTCCATCTTGCGGAGCAGAGCGCCACCCTCCAGGATCTGCTGCTGCAGAGCCTTGAAGTCGTCAACATGGCCCACCACGTGGCGGCCATGACGGCTGGAGAAGGAGCCGTCGGGTACTTTTCCATGTGGCATTGAGGCACCTGAGACGGAAGACAAGAGGATTAGGAACAAAAGGAGGAGGGAGGTGAAGCAGAGGGAGGAGTTCATGAAAAAGAACAAGATGTGAATGTCTCACCGTGATCAGGCTCCTCTGCAGGTTTCTGCACCAAGTGGAGAGGAGACGAAGGACTGACGAGTCCAGTGTCTCTCACAGGAGGAGACGGGACGTTGTCTACAGACACAGAAGACATGATTGTCTTAACCATCCAACACCTTGCAGGATTTGGTTCCTCTGAGTGTTTTATTGGATCACAGTCAGCCAATCAGAAGAGAGGCTACATTTCAGATAAAACACAGCTCTAACTCTGGTGCTGTGATCTCAGGGAGTGAACTGACCATTGAACAGCGTCCTCCTGGCTTTGTGCTGTCCGTTCAGCTGCTGCTCCAGCTGAATGTGCAGCTCTCTGGGGTCAAAGGTCGCAGAGCTGTGTCCTGGTTGCACGCTGCCGCTGACCTGACCTGTTCACACACACACACAAACATTCAGATATGATTCAGAACCACTCACACTGCTTAAAGACATAATCACAGTAAAGGGTTAAATAACTGGTGCAGGAGGCGTTCAAGTGCTCTCCTGGTTTTAAGAACACCTGAGAAGCAGCTTTAGTCTCATGACCCTGAGAACAGAATGACAGGTGCTCTGTTCAAAGAGGCTCATGGTGTCTCTGGAAGTTCTTGTTCTCACCTGAGTGTGTCTTGGTGGTGACTCCGCCCACCCTGTGGTACACCTGCAGCTCACACTGGAGAGAGTGGACCAGGCTGCGGCTCTCACACAGCTGCTGCTGGAGGACACTCACCTCGTGCTGGAGTCTGTGGACACACAGGTAAACAGGTCAACAGCTGCTGACCCTCCTGACTCTCTGGCTCCCAGTCAGCTGACTCACCTGTTGATGGTCTCCTGGTTCCTCTGGCGCTCCTGTTTCAGCTGTGCCATCTCCTGGTTGTGAGCGTCAGCCTCAGTTTGCAACTTCCTGCTCTGCTCCGCCCACCTCTCCACTTCCAGCTCCGCCTCCTTCAACCTGGCCCGGTCCTGGAGCGCCGCCTCCCTCAGCTGATCCACCTCCTTACTGCCCTCTGCAGACAACAAAAACACCTTAACACCTCCTGTCTGATGGAAAAGCTCTGAGCATGTTCCTGACATCTGCTGCTGTTTCCTCAGCTCAGTGAGGAGGTGGAGGTCGTACCTCTGGTGACCTGCTTCAGCTGGTTCAGCAGACTCATGTTCTCCTCCTTCAGGAGTCGGATCTCGCTGGAGAGCTGCCCCACCGAGTCCAGACCCTGGATGTAGATGTTGGTGGGGGCACTGGACAGGAGGGGGACAGGGAGAAGGGATGAAAAGGGATGTTCGGCCTTTTCCTGGACATGTAACCACAAAACTGACGAGGAGCCCGTCTGCAGCGTGTGGTTACCTTTCTCGGTGGCGGTCCGGGCCAGTCTGTCCTCCAGCTGCTGTCGGAGGCGGTCGTTGGTCTGGATGGAGTCCTCCAGTCTCTGCCTCAGACTCCGGACCTCCCTCAGGTGTTCCTTCATCAGGTCTGAACCTACACAGACAGAGACACCGGTGAAAACCTGCTGCACCAGATTCAGGAACAAAGGGTTGTGTTCGTGTTCTTCAACTTTTCCTGTCGTGGACTTTCTTAGATCTCTGGATGGACCACAACAGCAGAGTGAGTCCTGACTGACTGAGTCATCACTGGTGAGCAGCAGTGCCCAACCTAACGAGCCTCATGGGTCACTCTGGTCAGGAAGCACAGGGAGGAGGAGGAGGAGCACTTCCACTACACTGAGCATCACGTCTACAGCAGCACATAAACCATGGTCTCTACCTGTGTGACTGGCGCCTGACTGGTACCCCGATGATCCAGAAGACAGTTCAGCCCCGAGACTCACGGGTCGAGGACCGTAGGCCACATCCCACAATGCACTGCTCTCCAGCAGGCTGGCCCCAGCCTTCATGGCTAAGCTGGCGTCCAGGCTGCTTGCGGCGCTGCCGAACGGAGAAGGCTGGTGGTACCCATGGAAGGAGAGGGGCAAGAAGGCAGAAGGGTCCGACTGCTGGTGGGCGAACGGGAAACTCTGCAGAGGTTTGGACTGAGGCGTGGAAAACCCTGCAGAGGAAAACACCATCAGACTGAGGCGGCAGAGATGAACGTTAAAAAGTTAGAGTGTGTTAGTGAGAGACAAAGGAAGAGGAGCGCAAACGACTGAGAGAGAGGGATGAAGGGATTTGACGGAGAACGAGTTTGTTAATGAGCTTCGTCTCTCATCAGTGTTTCGGGCAAATCACAGCAAATCGTCCAGCTGAGAAGTCGGGCTTCGTTAGGCATGGAGTCGTTTAATGAGAGAAAGAGACAAATGAGGAGGAGGGGGAGGAGGAAGAGGAGGAGGAGGTGGAGGAGGAGGGAGAGAAAAGAAAAGAGACGAGGACGACTGGATTGTTAAAGCCGGTCAGCAGCGGCGTCAGTCCATCCTTCATGGACCTGCTGCTGAGTGAGTGAGCCGTCACTTGTTTCTTCTCTGTTTGTGTGTTTGTTTTCAGTTCAAGTTTCCCACTCGGGGTAATTACATGAATCTGATTCATGAGCAGACCTGGAGTCAGTGGTGCAGAAACTCATCGGCACTACTTTATCCCAGAAGAAGTTTGGTGTGTGTCTCTGCACCTCTGACTCATCTGCTGCTGTTTGAAACCAAACCAAACCAAACAATCAGATCTCAAGCAGAAAGAGGAACAGCCTCCTGCTCTGCTTCTTTGGCTCTGACTTGGTTCTCAGCTCCTCGTCATCCTCAGTAAATGTTTCTGTGTTAACGTGCTTTGGTTTCGTTCTGAGCTTCACACTGTTAGTTTCACACACACACACACACACACACACACACACACACACAGTCAGAGCGACGCACTCTCACTGTCTCCCAGCTGCCTCTGCAACATCTGCAGCTCCTGGTGCACCTCAGCCAGGGAGAAGCCCGCCCCCCCGCTGCTGCCGTGGTAACGCGTTCGCAGTGGGACAGTGGGGTGGGAATTGGAAAGAGCGAAGGTTGCACTTTGGGTGGGAGGGGGCAGGGGAGGGGGAAGGTGGAGGGGGGCAGAGGGGAGGACGGAGGCTGGAGCTGCAGGAAGACGAAGGAGAAGAAGAAGAAGAAGAGAGGAAGAGTGACATAAAAAAAAAAAGCTGGAATGAAAAGGTGGGCGGAGCTTTGAAAGGGAAGAGGAAATGAAATCGGCGTGAACAGATGTGAACCACAGGCCCCTCCCTACCTGTCTGACCCTGCATGTCTGCAGGTTTGTGTGGCGAGCTGGGGCAATGCATGCTGGGACAGCTGAGGCAGGACTGGGCTCTGTGGGATGAGGTGATGGATGGAGGGACAGACGGATGGCATGACACGACGCTGCTGTGGGAGTGGCAGTCTGGGGATGAGAAGACACACGATGGACATTTGACCTCTGACCCCCTCTGCTCGCTGTGAGCAGCAGCATGCACGTACACTCCCGCTCTCACCTGTGCCGACCCTGGAGGACGTCCGTGCGTCTTCCTGACCCAGCTCGCTGGTGCCGTCCACGTCAGAGCAAAGCTCCAGTTCCTCATTGGTGGATCCGTGCTCGTCAGACACATAGGAGATGCGATCTGATTGGTCGGTGATGTCAGAGAGGGCGTGGCTGCTGCAAGGCGTGTCAGAGCGATGAGAATGATGATGATGATGATGATGCTGGTTCAATTTGGCGCGAAGAGACTCGATGACTTTGTCCTTCTGCTGCAGCTCCTTGCTGAGCCTGCACACACACACACACACACACACACACACGCACACATACACACACACACACACACACAAAGAGACATTAATACTTTGTTTATTTGATTCCACTTCACTTCACTGTTCAGTTTCTGCTAAATATGGCTGCTGTTTATCTTTATTCCACCCACATGTCAAATACATAGAAATACAAGAAGAAGAAGAAGAAGAAGAACAAGAAGAAGAAGAAGAAGAAGAAGAACAAGAACAAGAACAAGAAGGAGGAGGAGAGTGGCTGAGCTGCCCTGTGGCTTCACGGATAAAGAGCATTAATGAGCACCAGGTGTGTGAGTCACCTGCTGGCTGATCTGCTTTGTTGACTGCATCATGCAGGAGAAGCCTCTTAGTGACTTAGAGACTGACGGTCACAGATTTGACTGTGTTTATCCAGCTGTTTGTTAAATGTACAGAGTTATTTAATGTCTGACTCCATTCACCACAGCAACAGGAAGTGTTCTGACCTGGGCCAGGCCGAGACACAGTAAAGAGAGGGACCAGGCCGAGACACAGTAAAGTGAAGGACCAGGCCGAGACACAGTAAAGTGAGGGACCAGTCCGGGGACACAGTAAAGTGAGGGACCAGGCCGAGACACAGTAAAGTGAGGGACCAGTCCGGGGACACATTAAAGTGAGGGACCAGGCCGAGACACAGTAAAGTGAGGGACCAGGCCGGGGACACAATAAAGTGAGGGACCAGGCCGGGGACACAGTAAAGTGAGGGACCAGTCCGGGGACACATTAAAGTGAAGGACCAGGCCGAGACACAATAAAGTGAGGGACCAGGCCAGGGACACAGTAAAGTGAGGGACCAGTCCGGGGACACATTAAAGTGAGGGACCAGGCCGAGACACAGTAAAGTGAGGGACCAGGCCGGGGACACAATAAAGTGAGGGACCAGGCCGGGGACACAGTAAAGTGAGGGACCAGTCCGGGGACACATTAAAGTGAGGGACCAGGCCGAGACACATTAAAGTGAGGGACCAGTCCGGGGACACAGTAAAGTGAGGGACCAGTCTGGGGACACAGTAAAGTGAGGGACCAGTCCGGGGACACAGTAAAGTGAGGGACCAGTCTGGGGCCTTCAGTTGTTCTTCTTCTTGCTACCTGTTCGTGAGGTTTGACAATAACGTCAGTGTCACATGATTCACATGCTGTTGATCACATGGACTGTTAGCTTAGCATTAGCCTTTAGCCTGGTCCCTCACTGTATTGTGTCCTCCAGAAACACTTTGAGTTTTGTTCCAGCTCGAGTTGTTGAACCAATGAAGTATTTGTTTTTCAGAGTTTGTGTTTTTCTTGAGCCCTCAGGGCCACTGTAGTTTTCACTTCCACTCACTTGTTCTGATGCGTTTTCTATGAAGCTGACGTGATTTTCAGTTTCACCGTGAACATATGTGATTTTCACTGAGATGGGAGGAGGAGGGACGTCTCTCACACACACACACACACACACACACACACACAGCGACCCAGGTTGCGTATGCAGCGTGTCCTCTACAGCTGATTTAATTAACAGTGACATGTCGGTGCACAGATGCCGAGGTGAAGGTCGTCTCATGTGAATCAATGACTGGCTGATACTCTCACACACACACACACACACACACACTAAACACAGATAACGTCTACAGTACTTTTCCATCTGCTGGTGCTCACATCACAGTTTCCATTAGCAACGTCATAACGACAACAAGTCCATTCATTCCTTAATACTGTGAACACACACACACACACACACACACACTGCCATTATCTGAGCAGACAGCGCCCAGAGTTAGGATGAGCTCGGTGGTTGTGACATAAGATTTCAAAGAACTAATTTGATTAGGACCGCCCCCGAGTGCAGGATGAGTCATCAAACGTCTGACATCATTTTAAAATACATCGATTTAGATGCAAAAACACTTTGACATGAGTCTGTCAAACATCCACAGACAAACAGCAGCTTTCATTTCATGGGCTCTTCAGTGTGTGTGTGTGTGTGTGTGTGTGGGCGGAGCCTAACGCTTACAGTAGGGCTGACGACTAATATTATTGTCATCGTCATCACGATATCAACAAGCACAGTAAACACATCATGAGTGAGTTCTATTGACAGGCCTTCACTCTCACACCCCTCACACATGTAACCTGAGCTTCACCTTCACCAGGTCGCTCAGACACCGCCCCGAGACACGCCCACGCAGCCTCGATCGAGCGTCACATTCGTTCTGACACAACTTCACGTGTTTAGTCGACTTATCTTGTTTGGAGTTTGTTTACAGCGCGCAGGCTTTCCACTCTTCTTCTCTGTTGTTGTGTGTGTGTGTGTGTGTGTGTGTGTGTGCGTGTGGCAGTGTTACAGCGCCACCACAGGCCTGGTGTGTGTACTACAGCCCACTGAGTGGTTTTCAGACAGACACAGAAGTGTATGGTTCATATACACATCAGACACTTTACTGGTATCCTGCAGGCCTAGTTTACAGCGAGGTGGGTCGGTGTCAGGGTCAGGGTCATGGTCAGGGTCAGAGGTCAGGGTCAGGGTGGGTCTTACTTGTCGAGCTGTGCCAGCAGCGCCCTCCTCTCTCGGTCCGTGTGCTTCCTGAGCAGCAGCAGCTCCCTCTCCTGAGCCTTCCACTCCCACAGGGAGAAGGAGAACAGGGAGTCCCTGTACAGCGGGCTGCTCTTCGACAGCATGGCCTTCCACAGGGGAGCCATCAGGAGGCCCCACCTCCTCCTGCACCACCTCCTCCACCCTCCGCTGCTCTGGCCAGTGGCCGTCTGTCTGTGTGGCTACTGACCGACCATCCCTGCACCTCCTCCTCCTCCTCTCCTCCTCCTCTCAGACTCCTGGTTTTGGGACTTTGGGAGTCGTAGCTTTCGTTGGCGGTGGCGTCGTCTCCAGAGGAAACTGAGCACGGCTCATTAGCTTGCTGCCCGAGGTCGTGACCCCTGTGACAGGAGCAGGTGCAGAGCAGCAGCAGGCAGAGCGTGAGCGAGGGATAAAGGGATGACTGAGAGCTGAGTGTGGACGATCAGGTGAAAAGCAGAGTAAATCCAGATCAGATTTAGGCTTCCCACTGAGATGGAGGCTCGCTCCTCTCACACACACACACACACACACACACAGATCCCAGGAGTGTGTGTGTGTTGACTACAGGTGGTCACCCAAACAGATCCCAAATCAGATTCAAAGGAGGTTGAAGCTGAATTCAGGAAAAAGTCCAGTTTTCTGTCTTTTGAGCGATGTCAGATTTAAAGCATCGGAGCGTCGGAGCGTCGGAGCGTCGGAGCGTCGGAGCGTCGGAGCGCCGGAGCGCCGGGACGGTGCGAGCTGCCGGCAGGGATCAGTTTCTTCTGACAACACCAGAGAGTGACGAGATCAAACATGAGCTGAGTCCATAAGAGATTAAAGAGAGTATCAGACTGAGGTCTTCACACCAACAGCAGCAGAGAGGATGAGGATGAGGATGAGGATGCAGTGATGGAGGAGCAACGTAAAGAGGGAGGAGGGTGACGGAGGGATGTACAGTATATTAACACAGGATGTCCGTATCCTGAGGGTGTGTGTGTGTGTGTGTGTGTGTGTGTGTTCACGCTCCAGCAGCCACCAGAGAAAGAGAAGAAACAGAAGCTGAATGAATGAACATCCATAAAAGCAGCACTTCCTGTTGTTTGTGTGTTTTCAAAACACGTCACACACAAACACGTGTCCTCTGCTCTGATGCAGGAGACACTTCAGTGGACAACGAGCAAGGACTGAAGGGAAGCAAAGGGATGTGAAGACATGTCCTCTGTCCTGTCTTCAAGGATCTGTAAAAATCCACCAGAAGAAGAAGAAGAAGAAGGATGATGATCCAGAAGCTTCACATCAAGAGAAACACTGTCGCTGTCCCATCACTGTCCCATCACTGTCTCATCACTGTCCCATCTCTGTCCCATCTCTGTCCAGTCCTCCGTCCACAGGATGAGGGTAAAGTCCAGGCTGATGTAGAGTGAAGTGACCAGAGCTGCTGCTGCTGCTGCTGTGGAGCAAACTGAGCTCTCTCTCTCCGTCAGCTGGGCTTCATCACTCCTCTGCCCCCATCACCTTCTCCTTCTCTCCCTCTCTCTGCCTCTCTCTCTTCCCTCCCTCTCCCTCCCCCTCCCCCCCTCTCTCTCTCTGCGGTTAGCTGCTCCTGACCTATTTCCCTCCCCATTCGAGGTCTTAATAACTTAACCTGATTAGAAGCCATGTCAACATGGCCCGAGCCCAACGCAGCCAGCAAAAGCCTCAGGAGCGTTACGCCATCAGTACACACACTCTCACACTCACAGTGCACACACACACACAGGGACACACACACACATGAATGTGTAGTTACTTCTACAGTCAGAAAACACCAGCGTCTCTCTTTTTTTTGCCCTGAACTTTGTCGAACTCGTGTGACTCAGTGTTTTTACACGTCACACATTGTGTTCTGTCGTCTTCTCCAAGTGTAAATAAAGATTCATTGAATGCATTCACCAGCACACCCAGCTCACACCAAATCAAACCAGTGTCCATCAATCAGATGGCTGTCGCAGAAACACGCTCCATAATTCTCCTCCACATCTGCTCGACCATCTGTGCTGCACCGACGTGATGTTAGATTACTGCAGGCCTCCCTCTCTCTCTCTCTCTCTCTCTGCCTCTGTGTCTCTCTACCTCTCTGAGGGGCAGCTCTAATTATTCACAGAGCATCATTCTGTTTGTTTATCAGGGTCTGACCAGCCCCCCCAGCCCCCCCCCCCCCGTCCTACCCAACGACAGCATCGCAGTGATAAAAGCAGCCGAGCAACCTGACTGTTCATCACCTGTCAATCAACACATTATTAAACTCATTATTATTATTGTTAGCAGTAGTAATAGTAGTAGTAGTAGTAGTAGTTGCAGTATTTGTACACCTTTACAGCAGCTGTCTGATTCTCTCCGTCTCTCTCTGGTGAGAAAATCACAGCACTGTGTTATTAAAGAGAATTAGGTGTCGTCAGCAAAACATGTGACTCAACATCCAGGAAGTTCATCACTGGTCCAGAGGAAGAGGAGGAGGAGGAGGAGGAGGAGGAGGAGGAGGAGGCGGAGTTTCAGCTGAACACATGTTTACACCCACATCCATGGGAAGTGTCCCTGTTGTTGTCCAGTTGTTGGACTCCTGACTCCACTGTAACACTCGCTGCCTGCAGCAGAGCTCTTGTGTAACTCTGTTTGTCCTGGTCTCACTTGTCCCTCGTCATGTCTCTGCCCAATTAGCTGACCAGTCAACTGCACCGTTAAAGTCTGTGCTCAAACATCAGCTGGTTGCCAACACCCTCCGGCTTGGATGAATGGGCAGTGATGTGGGGGGGGGGGGGGGGTCAGCCCAGTTGTAGCTCTGCCCTGCAGCTCTGTGATGTCAAAGGACATTTGGGAGGTTTCATAACACAGCGATAGGTCACAGCAACTTCAGCCAACAGACAGAGAGACAGAGAGATGGAGGTGATGGAGGTGATGGAGGTGGTGGAGGTGGTGGTGGAGGTGATGGAGGTGGTGGAGGTGGTGAAGGTGAGGCAGTGTTGATGATAAACCTGACTATAGCGCAGGTCACAGATCTGCTGTGGGCCCTGCAGCCTCAACAAGATGTCCTCCACATGTGAACGTCACGACTGATGGTGGGTGGGGGCAAAACCCAGAACTCAGCTCCTGTTATTATTCATGCAAAAGTCAAGTTGGAGTGGTGGGGTCAACAAACGTCAGGTGAGACCGGCTTCTTCTGCTCCAGGTCGAGATGTCACCGAAACAAAATGTCAGTGTCACTGTCATACGTGTTATTGTCTGTCACTTAACATGTGTTTGGTTTCTCTGCTTTACACGCACCGCCATTTTGAACGAGGGCTTGCTGTGTGTGGACGACGCTCAGCGAGAAGACACACAGGGAGGACAGCGAAAACCAAATGTGATGCTTGATCCACTTTAGATGTTTTCTAGAAGCACACAATAACTAACTACAGCTGTTCACATGTTGAAATCAATCACTGGAGGAAGTGATTGATCAGATATGGGATCAAACCAAGCTGATGAACACTGAATGTGATGTGAAGTTGTTTTCTTCTTAGCTCTTTTGTGTGAAACATGTTGTTTTTAATAAGTAACACACGTCTCATCGTGGAGTGGAGCTGTAATCATGCTACTGGGTCAGCTAAGCTAGCAACTGTTTGCTGTGACCTCATCAGTCACATGACCTTTGTTTCAGCACCACGGCGATTCCTTGTGTTTAAAACTAACTCTCTACGAAGAAGCAGAAACATCTGGTCTGTCCATGTCCTTCCGCCCGTCATTAAGTAGCTAATTAGCTTAGCCATTAATTAGCTAGCGCAGTCTTCACTCGTTATCGAGTGAGCATTATGATTATTCCAGCCTGAGGAACAACGTCACACACCAATACTTTCCACTGACCAGCACAAAGCTGTTACACAAGACCACACACACACACTCACACACACACACACACACACTCACACACACACACAGATAAGTGAATGAGTACTGACCGGATGGCGAGCAGCTCCGTCTTCTCATCTGGATCTTCAGGATGTTCTCCTGAGGGTTTAACATCATTAGTTTTTATTCAGTTACACATGGAATTATTCATCGTGACGTTCAAACCCACACGTGAGTGTGGGTTTGAACGTCACGATGTCACGAGTGATGTGATGATGGAAGATGTAACACATGCTCCACAGATCAGTTCACCATGTTACATCAATCCAACTTCCTCTGAACGACACTGCTTACTTTGGACATGTGACTAACACACGACCTTTGACCTGACTTGGTTTCTGTTCATGTGTAATACAGTCACATGAATAAAGTTATTAAAGTTCAACACTGTATCTATAGTTTAACCATCTTTGACTCAGCTAATAATCAATCGACTGATTGATTGTTATATATATTGTAAGTTATCACACTGGACATGTGCACAAGTATTTGCACAGGTATTTCCAAGAGTTCAGTGGGCGGGGCCACACACCACAGACTCTGTGTGTGTGTGTGTGTGTGTGTGTTTGATTGAAACTCACGTCCGCTGATCTTGGCGGCGACCCTCTGTGCCAGGGCGCCGCTCTGGGCCAGCTGGTCCCTGAAGCTCTGGCCCATGTAGTAGTCGATGTCGTTGGCCCTCAGCAGCTCCTCGAAGGCCTTGGTGGTGTCGCCCAGGTGCTGCGTCAGGATGTTGCACACGCCCCGCCCCTCCCTCAGCCGCTGGCGCAGGTGAGACAGCTCGCGGGCCTGAGTCTGGATCAGAGTGTCGAATTTCCTGCAGACACAGAGACAGAGAGGTCGAAGGTCAAGGCCATGGTGACCTGGTTGTGGCCTTGTTGGATCCAGTGTCTCAGTTACACCCGGGGGGACCTTCCACAAACATTCACTTCAATATCAGTGGCTAAAGGTCAAAGGTCAAAGGTCTCTGTGATTTCACAAAACAGTATTTATCCATAACTCACAATGTCACACAGCAGCTCAGACAGTTCATATCACATCTAGATTTTTATGCTCATACTTTCTCTGACTCTGGATGAACAGGATGTAACTGGAACTAGTTGAAGTGGCGGAGGGATACGACTCCAGTTTCTGTATTATATTTATTCTTAAACTTGTTTTTTGTCATGTGATTTTAATGCTAATCTGTTGCTCATTAACAGACACTGAGTTTTCTTGTGTCTTGTTTAGTCTGTTGTTTTTTGGGCTGTTGTAAAACACTGATCCTGAGCCAGCCTCAGCACCTCCTCCTCCTCCTCCTCCTCCTCCTGAACAGGAGCAGTTTGTTGGTGCAGATGCTCCATGATCTCAGCTCATTAACTCAGCAGCTGGTGTCTGTCCTTTGAACCCTGAGCTCAGGGCTCACAGATATTTTGTTGTTGTTGTTTTTTTGGATCTAGATTTTGCGTCTCCATGTTGAAGCGGCACCGTTCGGTCGCTCGCGGCGAGCAGGACGGCATGTTCCCGACCTCGTGTCATTTTAATCCCCTTTAGACCGTCGCTTAGAGAAAACATCTGTGGCTGCTCCTGATGAGGCTGACGGAGCGACGAGGCGTTCGCTGCCTGCAGTAATTAATGATCCACTGTACAGCGGGACGTCAATATAATGTGTTTAATCACTGTATTTTCATTCTGGATTCAACGTTTATAAATCGACTGTTACATCAGTGACAAACCGGTGATTTAGGATAAAGTGATGAACAAACTGTTTATTACTGTTTTATTATAGATGAGATCATTAATCCAGAGTTTAACTGGTTATGATGCACAGACTAATTAGTATGAATGTAGGATGAAGAATCAATGATGATTAACTAGTGTTTAATAGTGTGAAGTGATTCTAAAGTGTTAACAAGCAGTACTTGATTCTTTTGTCTTATTTTGAAGGGAGAACCACTTCCTGTTTCATAAGAACACGTTATCTGATTTTATGTGAATTTGCTGTTTATGTTAATTCATTAACACTTTATTTGTTGTTTTAATAAAGTCAGATGAACTTCCACCTGAACACCTCCTCTCACTTCCTGTAGAGATTTCACATTAAAAGCACACATCAGGAAGTGAGTGACCCGCTCTGTTTGTTTCCCTGAAACAACAGAAAAATGTGAACCAAGGGCCTGTTCAGTGTCTCACCCGGGCCACGTGGCTGACTTCCCGTCCGGGTCCACAGACTTCTTCCCCCCCTTCCTCAGCTGGTTCTCCAGAGCATCCACCCGCGACACCAGCTCCTGGAGGCCTTTGTCTGGGTGGGGGTGACGAGGAGAGGCCAGCGGCCCTCCGTCGGACGACTGCCAGCCCTCGTCGTCCTCGGTCCCGCTCTGCGAGGGCGAGGCCTGAAAGGACCAGTTGACCTTGCGGGGGGTGGAGGGACCGTAGTCGCTGGAGGTGGAGAGGGAGCGGAGGCGGCTCTGGAGCCCCGGATCACGGCCTGAGAGCGGGACAGCTGCGACCGGAGGTCCTCCACAAGACGCTGCAGAGACGACACCTCGTCCCCATAGCCGGAGCTCTGGGTGGTGCATGGTTTAGTGAAGGTGGAGCTGCTGCTGCTGGTGGTGGGGGGGGCTGCAGTGGTAGAGGTGGAGGTGCTGGGCCACCACTGGGAACCACAGTCCAGAGACGTGCACATCTCCAGGTCATCGAACTCTGCAGACAGAGACAAACAACCAATAACATCTGCATCCATCTGATTTAATGTCTAATATTATATGAACACGAACAATACAACACAACTTTATTGACATCCGCTGTAAGACACAGACACTCACTGACTATGAGACTGTAAAAGAATGAAAACATGCAGAGCAGAGGAACTGACGCTGTCTTTGTGGTGTGGATGAATGATTAATGAGGTGTGTGTTAGGAGTGTGGAGCTCTGCTGCCCCCTGCTGTTTCTATGACGACACTACGACTCCACAGCTGCAGCATATTAAGGAACAAAACGGTTTTGCTGCTGAGGTCAAGATGAGAGGTCAGAGGGTCAGAGGTCAGAGCGTGGTCACTCACCTGGGCTGCTGGTGTCCTCCCTCTCGGCCTCGTTCTCGCTGCGGCCGCAGGTCTCGTAGCCCAGGTCCTGCAGGTCCACCTGGATCTGTTTACTGTCCTGCTGGACGGTCGTCTCCGCTGCAGAGGAAGAAGAAGAAGAAGAAGAAGAGGTGGTTGCAGGTTTTCAAAGATGGCTGACGTGTGTGTGTGTGTGTGTGTGTGTGTGTGTAGCACTCACTCAGCAGCTCTCTGTAGTCTTTGAGCTGCTCGGCCTGGGCCTGCACCGTGGCCTCCGACACCATCAGACGCTCCTGCAGCTCTTTGCTCTTCTGCTGCAGACGAACCGTCCTCTCGCTCCTCGCCGAGGACGCGGCGCCCTCCTGCCCGTCCAGGTCGTCCACCTGCAGGAGAGACAGGAACATCAGGACACATGTGGTGGTGCTGAGCTAGATCTGGTTCTGGTTCTGGTTCTGGTTGTGGACCTGTGGGGAGGAGGGGGGCAGCAGGTGCAGGGTCTCTGCTGGTCTGGTGCTCCTGCTCTTCTCGGCTCCTCGCTGGTCTGGATGTTGGTCTGGGACAAAGACGCCTCGCTGTCCCAGGCCTCCCACATCTCTGAGCTCTCGTCCTCTTCCTCCTCTCCTTCTATGGTCACGTCCAGCTCCTCCTCCTCCTCCTCCTCCTCCTCCTCTGCCTCCTCTTCGTCAACCTCCTCCTCTCCTCCTCTTCATCATCCTCTTCACCCTCCAGCACCTTCTGGTCTTCGCTCTCTTTACTGTCGGTCAGCTGATGCTTCAGGTCCTCGTTCTCTGCCTGGAGGCTGAACAGAGCTTTCCTGTGGGGGGGGACATTCAGGAGAAGGTTTTAAACTGGAGCAAATGAACTGTTTACTGGTTAAACTGGGTTCATGAGGAAACACCACAGGAGCTGTGACCTGTAGATTCTAGTGACAGATGGAAGAGGAAGACCTGGGGACTATTTGAAGCGGCGGATGAATCCACACTCTCTGCCTTTCTCTCTAAATAAATAAACACATGTTGTTGTTTTCTTCTTCTCACCTCATCTGGGACAGTGAGGAGAAGCCGGCCTTCTCCAGCTGAGCCTTCAGCTCCCCCAGCTGTCGCTCCACCGCCCTCTTCTGCTCCACCAACTGTTTGACCTCCATCAGCCCCTGGCCCTCCAACAGCAGGTCCTGACACACACACACACACACACACACACACACACAGTCACCACTGTTAATTGAAGTGTCTCTCTTTCAGATGTTTCAGAAAACGTCAGGGCGCGTGTTCACAACGATTCTCAGACAGCTCCTGTCTCAGACTCAATCTTATCTTCAGAGTGATTCAGGAAGTTTCTGAGAGCAGCTCTGAGCGAGGGGGGGGGGGGCAGAAACTTAGATCTTAGTGAGGAGGCGGGGTCGACCCTGTTGCTAGGTATGACTCAGTCTTTTTGAAGCTCTGTGTGTGTGTGTGTGTGTGTGTGTCCACACCTTGGGCGAGGTCACAGACTGGGAGCGGCCTGTGCGGTTGGACTTGTCTTCATCGACGCTCTCCGTGTACTCGCTGTTCAGATCTTCATCATCAGCCTCGTCTTCCTCCTCTGAGCTCAGATCTACAGGAAGCAGCAAGAGACAAAAAACAAAAAGTGTGAGAGCGAGCTCCTCTGCGTCTGTGACTCTGAGCAGCTCAACGTGTGTTTGTCTGGCGGGTCAGCTGATTCTACAGGTTTTAATAACAAGATGGAGGTTCGTCTGCAGGAGACAGTGACAACCATCAAATCAAGTTTCTATGTAAAGATGCAATGATCAGAATAATAATAAATGAATAATAACTGAATGAACGATCATGTGTTCAGACAGAGGGGGAGGAGCTTCAAATTAAAACACCAGGGATCACAGTGAAAGGTTAAACCTGAGGGATTATGGGTAATCTGAGCCACACAGTGGAGGTAAATCCTGACCTCAGTCAGAGCACTGAAAACGTCTCACTGATACTTTATAAATGTATAAATAACATGATGTGATGATCACTGTGTTTGCTTTTGTACTGTTTTATTGTTCATTGTAACGTATGACGGAGAATCTGATCATTTACACATCAAACATAAAGATTATATCATCATAAAGATCATCATCATAAAGATCATCATCATAAAGATCATCATAAAGATCATCATCATAAAGATCATCATCATAAAGATCATCATCATAAAGATCATCATCATAAAGATCATCATCATAAAGACTTTAATGAACAAATCTGAAGTTTCACTGGACACGAACGAGACGTTTGTCTGTTCATCAACTGTTTGTGTCACTTCAGTCAAACATGTTCGACCTCCTCCACAGCTGCACCCAGTGTCTACACCTGTCTGTCTGTCTGCTATCTGTCTGTCTGTCTGCCTATCAGTCTGTCTGCCTGTCTGTCTGTCTGTCTGTCTGCTGTCTGTCTGTCTGTCAGCCTGCCTGCCTGTCAGTCTGTCTGTCTGCCTGCCTGTCTGCCTGTCTGTCTGCTGCCTGTCTGTCTGTCTGTCAGTCTGTCAGTCGGTCTGTCTGTCAGTCTGTCTGTCTGCCTGTCAGTCTGTCAGTCTGTCTGCCTTTCTGTCTGTCTTTCTGTCTACCTGTCTGCCTATCTATCTGTCTGTCTGTCAGTCTGCCTGTCTGTCTGTCTACCTATCTGTCTGTCTGTCTGTCTGCTGTCTGTCTGTCTACCTGTCTGTCAGTCTGCCTGTCTGCCTGCCTGTCAGTCTGCCTGTCTGCCTGTCTGCCTGCCTGTCTGTCTGTCAGGTGACACAAACACTGACTGGTCTGTGCTGTTAAAGTTGGAGCAGGTCTGAAGTTGGATGTGACGTCTGTGACGTCTGTTGTTTGTGTAAACATGAGTTCATTTTAAACTGGACTGTGCAGATCTCAGTATGTAAGAGGGGGTGTGGTGGTGGTGTGTGTGTGTGTGTGTGTGTGTGTGTGTGTGTGTGGTGTGTGTGGGGGGGGGGGGGGGGGGATAAACCATGTGGGGGTAAACAGTGATTTAAAACCTCCTGTGAACAGATGTGTGTCCAGAGGTTTAGAACATCTGCAAAGCAACAACTGAGGATGAACTCTGGTTTTAATGTTGTTAAAGCTGTCGAGCAGAAAAACACACCTTTTTACATTCTTCTGTTTTACAGGAAGAAGGAGAAGGAGAAGGAGGAGAAGAAGGAGAAGGAGAAGGAGAAGGAGAAGAAGGAGAAGGAGAAGGAGGAGAAGACGGAGAAGGAGAAGAAGGAGAAGAAGACAGAGAAGGAGGAGGAGAAGGAGAAGGAGGAGAAGGAGAAGACAGAGGAGAAGGAGAAGGAGAAGAAGAAGGAGAAGGAGGAGGAGAAGGAGAAGGAGGAAGAGAAGGAGAAGGAGAAGAAGGAGAAGACAGAGGAGAAGGAGAAGGAGAAGAAGAAGGAGAAGGAGGAGGAGAAGGAGAGGAGGCGTGACACCTCGTCACGTCATTAATTCAGACTGAACCACAGATTCACAGATTTGATGCTTGTTGAACTGAACAGAGTCAGAAATGAACATCAGAGCTGTAAACAAGGTAAACAACAACAACAACAAGTGTGTGACCGGGCTCAAGCTTTTTACAGCATTCAGAGACGGAGCAGCTCGTCATGCTCGCTCACACACACACACACACACACACACACTGATATGAGCGATAATATAAAACATCAATCAGATTAAATGATGCTGCTTCGAACTCCATTGAAATAAAAATACAAATCAACCTAAAGCGACTGAACCGACACATTGATAATAAAACTATCAAATAAAAATCATCTTTTAAACTGAAGGAGAAACGAGTTCAGACTGAAGCTGCAGGAAACGAGCGGCGTGTCGTCACGTCAGTGCGTCAGTCTGTTTCACTGGAGCAAACGAGACTGAACAAAAAGAGATTCTTCTAGAGTTTTATATTCATACATTGATGTGACTTTCATGCAGAGCTGTTAGAAAACACGATGTTGGGACCCTCGGACAGATTTCACAGACTGAGGGGTCAAATCTACGGTGGCCCAGAGGTGTCAGTGTGCTGCTACTGAAAGAAGAAACACCTTCAACAAACACACACGAGCTGCACAGGAGAATCTGCTGTTGAACGTTTAAAGAGCGTCTGTTGATGTGTGTGTGTGTGTGTGTGTGTGTGTTCTTCAGCTGCAGTGTTTTGGGGCCTCAGGGCCACCGTACAGGTGAGAGCCAGCTGATTGTCAGGTTAAAACACAGGTGTTATGAAGCAGAGTCTCTTCCACACTGGTTAGTTTTAAAATCAGCACAAACACCAAAACCACCACCGCAGTGAGTCACTCCACCATGGGGGGAGGAGGAGGAGGGGGGGGGGGGTCGCTGTTACAGATACTGTCCCATGCTTCTCTGGTGCCCACCTCCAAACTCGGGCTGCCGGCTGTTGGGCCGGTCACGGCCTGGCAGGGGGCCTCTGGTCGGGGGGCCCTCCTGCTGGACCAGGCTCTCCCTCAGCTCCTGGACCTCCTGCGTCAGTCGCTCGACCAGCGGGAGCCCTGAAGGATCCACCATCTGCCTCTGGAAGTCCTGCAGCACACACACACACACACACACACACACCATGATTCTTCACCTGTGGACCACTGTACTGTCGTGTTGTGTTGGCTCCGCCCACTCACCCGGATGATCTCCTCCTTCACTTGGAGCGTGCGGGTGAGGGAGTCCAGTCTGGCGGCCTGACTCCTGCTCAGCTCCTGGTTCTCCTTCTCCCTCCTCAGGGCCAGGCGCAGCTCCTCCTGCACCACCTGCACCTCCGCGGCCAGGTCAGGCCCGGCGTCGGCCCTCAGCCCGACCCCAGAGCTCAGCTGTCTGCGGAGCTCCTGCAGCCTGGACGTCTGCTCCGCCATCACCTCGCCAAGGCGGCTCGCAGAGTCCTGGAGGGAGAGGGAGGAGTCAGCTTATCTGCACGCAATCATGTGACTGCTGCACCTGCTGCACCTGCTGCACCTGCTGCACCTGCCCTACCTGGATGTACTGGTCCCGGGAGCTGAGGGCCGTGAGCAGACTCTGGACCTGGTCCTGGTGCTCCTGGGCCTGACGGGTCCGGTCGGAGAGCACTTCCTGGAAGAGGCGGTCTTTGAGCTGGAGGCGGAGTTTGAGCTCCTCCAGAACGTCACTGGGAGCCGAGTGGATCTGAGTCAGAAGGGAGCAGCGCAGGTCCTGCAGCGAGGAGGAGGAGGAGGAGGAGACAGAAGTTACGCAAAGGTACGCTGCTATAGACTTGGAGAGCTGGGGGATTCCCATGATGCATTGCACTCTGTGTCTCTCATCTTTATCGTCTCCTCTCTCTCATGAACAGAACTCAGTAACAGAGCTGTTTGGTCGCGTTGGCCCCGCCCCCCCCCGTACCTGTGCCTCCTGTGTGCGAGCATGCAGCGCCCCCTGCAGTTGGCCAATGATGGCGTCTCTCTCCCTCAGAACGTGGCTCTGTCTCTCCTCGCTCTCCTGCTGCTGACGCTGGACGCTCCTGCACACGTCGCCCACCTGCTCCAGCTCCAGGGCTTTACCCCGCACCAGCACCTCCAGGCTCTGACACACACAACACACACACACACACACCGAGTGTGAGGAGGAGAGAGACCTCTGTGTGTGTGTGTGGTGTGTGTGTGTGTGTGCGCGCTCACAGTGATGGTCTCCTCGTTGTTGGCCAGGACGCAGCGCTGCCTCTCCAGTCTCTCTCCTTCTCTCTGAGCAGCAGCTGAAGACGACGAGTCTCCTCCTCCTTCTCCTCCACACAGCGGAACTTCTCGTCCACCGCGCACTGCAGAGTCCATCATCAATCATCATCATCAATCAATATGTCAATCATCATCATCACCACTGAACCCTGACAGTTCTGGCTTGGACTCTCTGACTCTTGTTTGGAGGCTGAGTTTCTTCTGCTTCTCTTCCTCCAGAGTTTAAACAGTTTTCATCTCACTGAGTAAAAAAGTTACACACAGAAAACTGAATGTTCATGATGGTGTGTGTGTGGTGTGGTGTGTGTGTCTTCACCTCCAGAGCTCGGTCTCGTTCCTGGATTCTCTGGCGGAGCTTGTGCAGCAGAGAGTCTGTCTTCTCTGTGGGCTGATCCAGCAGCTCGGTGTAGTCCTGCACAGCCACATTCATGCATAAACACACTGTGCTATGTTTGTTCTACAGTGTGTGTGTGTGTGTGAGAGTGTGTGTCCAACCTCCAGCAGCTGCTCCTTGGTCTGCAGAGACGTCCTCAGGTCTCTGATGGTCCTCTCTCTCTCCTCCTTCTCCCTCTCTCTGTCTCGCTCGCTCTCCTCTCTCAGCTGCTCCTCTCTCTCCTGTAGGGCCGATCGAGCCTTCTCCAGAGCCAGCTGCAGCTCCTGAACGTCACACACACACACACACACACGTTCAACATCACACATGTGGACATGAAGCACAGAGAGCTGAGATGGTGTGGCTGTGTCTGTCCTCCTCGCCTGTTGTGTGTCTCTGTGTCCCTCCTGTGCTGCAGCGCCCCCTGCAGGTCGCTCTCCAGCCTCTGCAGGGCGCGGCTCAGGTCCTCCTGAGTCCTGACGGCCTGACGCTGTGTCCGCTGGCCGCCTGCAGCTCCAGCTGAGCCTGGAAGAAGAGCATGCAGAGCAGGACCTCCTCCTGACCTCGGAGGCTCTCCACCCCCCGACACCTGCAGGAGGAGGAGGGGAGGAGGAAGGGAGGGGGGGAGCAAGTATGAATGGAGAGTCTAGAGGCCAGAGTTTGAAGTGATGGTGTCAGGCTGCGTCGGTGCAGAGGACAAACCTGCAGCTGCTGCAGCTGGTTCCTGTCGGCCAGTTTCTTGAGAGAACACAGCATCTATTCTGCTCCTCAATCACCCTGTACAGCTCTGCAGCCTGCACACACACACACACACACACCACACACACACACACAACACACACACACACAGAAAGAACACACAGAGCAACCAGTGAGTCTGAAACTGTGCCTCCTTTATGAACATTAACACTTGAGTTCAGTCTCCACTCGTTCTCTGCTGCGCTCACTCTTTTCACCACACGTCTGAATGGGTCCTTCTTATCCACCTTGTTTATAGTCTCCTCATCCATCCATCCATCCATCCCTCCATCCATCCATCCACCATCCATCCATCCTCCATCCATCCTTCCATCCTTCCATCCATCATCCATCCATCCATCCATCCATCCATCCAACTTCATCCATCCTTCCCATCCGTACCTCTGCCTCCTTGGAGCTGATGTTATCACTGATGTTCTGGATGTTCCTCTCCTCCTCTGAGCTTCCTCTCGGGTCGAACGCAGCTCCATCTCCATCTCACCGAGACGCTGCTGCAGCTTCTACACACACACCACACACACACACACACACACACACAATGAATGAATACAACAGTCATTAAAAAGCAGCTGCAGATGGATACAGTGGAGGTCTGAGGGTGGAGGTCGGGGGTGTGGGTCTGTATACCTGGTTTCCTGGTCTCGCTCTCTCGGATCTTGGCCTGCAGCGAGTGGACCTGGTCCTGGGCCTTCTGCAGCTCCCCGCCACAGCTGGACCGGCGGCGATCTCATAGTGACTCAGCTGATCCTGCTGCTCGTCAATCACCTCTGAAAACACACACACACACACACAAAGGAGGGGGCGTGTCATGATGTGTCAACAAACATCACGTCGTGTCATGAAGTTTCTGTCTGATGACTCATCTTTCCTGCAGCTGTTTGTGTGAGAGCGGAGAGTGATGTCATCTCGCTGCTGGATGACTTCCTGGGGAAGCAGCTGTTGCCAC
>JAFELL010002198.1:0-31460 GCA_019059645.1 Caranx melampygus | reverse complement strand
AACTGCAGTTTGTGGCAAATGCATGTTGGTTTGAATTTATGATAGATGTGATGATATAGGTAAAGACAGAACAACAGAAACTACAGCAAAGTGTGAGTGATAAGACAATTCAGAGTAAGACAAGACAAATGCTTAACTTGCAAAATGAAGGCTGAAGGTGTTTGTGTGCATGTGTATGTCCATTGAGCAAATAAACTGAACTACGGAAAAAAGGGAGTTATGTGAATCGGATTTAGCCCCAAAATTTGCCATTCGCTAAAATCCTGACTTTATAACTCTATCATCTGACAAATACCACATCCTAAATAATGAGGGCATTTATTACTCAACTGGTCAGGATACCCAGCCCTTACTGGAGGCAGGTTTGATGGAGAGAGGCCTTTATTCTCATCCCTCTGTTTATATATGAATTGTATTTGTTCATTTTAATATGAAGCCTCTTATTTTCCCTTTTCCTTCCAGTTGCTCTGTTAATTTTACACATTAGTGACCACATGCAACAACAAGCTAATAGTCCAGTAGCTCATCTTCATCTTCCTCTGGGGCTGCATGATACTGGCTTCCTTGCTGCTCTGTCTGAACTCACCCCCAGTTTCACAAACTCGGTCTCCACTCCGTTCTGTCTCCTCTCACTCTCACTCTTACTATCACTTGGAGAGAAAGTAAGATTTGTCATCTGTTGTCCAGTCAGCACAGAAAGGTGTGGGGTTTGAGGAGGGGAAGCCTGTCCACACACTCACAGAGAAATACTGATGACTGGCAAGTATGTAAAGTAGCAAAACTGAGCTAGATTTATATTAGATACAACACACACTCAGAAGGTGAGATACAACAAACAGCAGGAAAACATTGCCCAGATGGAAACCGTTCATTCAATGTCTTGGGTGACTCTAATGTTGACACCATCTTTATTGTCAGACAGGCTCCCATTCCAGAGACAAGCAGGGCAGATAAAGTAGAGAATTTATCGCAAATGATTTCAGTGAGAGAAGAAGTTCACCTGCTCAGAGAGTGAGACTGCTGCCTAAGTCTCGGGACCGTCTCAGCCATCGTCCCACCACCTGCTCACCGGCTGGTCCTACGGGATGGGGAGCGGCTTCTGTCTGTGCCTCCATTACCTGCCATGGAAGAAAAGGTCAACGGATTCTTACTGCCAGTTAAATGACAGCTTAACTGCCTCCATAGCGGTATAAGTGTCATGTAACAATGTAATGAAAAGGCCAACATGCAAAGAGTAAACTCCACATTATATATTAATAATAATATATAATAATATTATATTCAAAAATAATTGATAGTTCCCAGCGAAATATAGCTTTTGCTTGAAATGCCCATCCTGAGTTTACACTGCTGACTTGCATCATCAGAACAGACACTACAAAACACACCGGGGGGGGGGGGGGGGGGGGGGGGGGGGGCACCACCACCACCTCATTTTAGCCAGGAAAAACCCTGAAAAAATACTGCTTCTGAAGTAAGAAGTCTTGTGTAGGTTGTATACAGTCAAGAGGAAATGGATTTTAGTTAGATAAAAGTCATGAGTGCAAGTATGCACCACACAGCCAGAAAAAGAACTCTAGGCAGGGCAAGTAAGAATTAGATGGGGCAAGTAGATTTGAGAAGCACTTGCCCGGCAGGCAAGTGGGAAAAAAAACTTGACGTCGGACCAGGCGCACGTGCGTACACACCACACACACACACAACACACACATTAGGGCTGGAAATGAGACTTCTGGGTATTTGACTTGGGCTGAGGCCAACAATGATATCACTACTGGCTTCATGCAGTCTAATATGTGCTCAGCCAGAGTTATGAGGCAATTACTAGCATTTTACATTCATATCTAAATAAGAAATCAATATCAATAGTCTCTAATGACCAATATCGATGGTGTCTCCTTCAAATGGATCCCTGTTTTGTTTGCTCTGGGGCAGGTGTTTTTATATAATGACTGTTGACAGGCCAGGGTGGCCTGGTAAGATGGATGTAATGGACTTGTGTTGCCTCTGGTGTCTGTGTGGTTTAGTCAGGCTAATGGCCATGGACCTACAGGAGTGAGTTAATGGGTCCTTGTGGAACCTGACAATATTTGAGATTATGTCATGCTGGTGCGCAGACACATGCGGCCTCCAGACTTAAGCAAATGTTACCCTTGATGCCTTTCTGGATTTTCACTTCTGATGTTATTATCCTCAAGAATGATGTCAGAGAGGAGGACTAATCCATGTGTATTCAAAAGTACAGCCAAATCCAACATGAAACAAATAGAAGTCTTAGACACAAGCCCAGAGAGGTGTGCAATATGACAGCTATACTGAACCTGTGTTACTGTTTTTTTTTTGTTTGTTTGTTTTTTAGATCTGAATCAGGGTTGTCATGGTAAGGAATGAGGAAGAGGATGAGCCACCAGCACCCTTTGTCACAGAATAATAATTATGTGGTTAAGGTTGTGGAACTGTCAGTCAGAGGAATCAACGTTAAGTTTCATGGGGAAAAAACTCTGAAACTCACAGCAGCTCCTTTTCTTCAAAACTGTGAAGACAATACTTTTTGGTTCTCACTATGTAGCAAGAACACATACACAGACTCACTCACTACGGAGTCAGACAAAGACTTGGTCATTAGCTGATAGCTGATACCCCTTTCACATCTAAGGGTGAATCTAGACTGTGACTGGGAAATAGATACTCTGACAATGAGCCTTCATGTAGAATCATTTACTATGAATGATAGATGGAACAGAACGAGTGAATGAGCAAGTGAACAAATGAATGAATGAATGACTCATTTATTTTTGAAAAAGGATAAATCACACAGAGGAAAAAGATCTACAGGTTCATAAAGAACAAATTAGTAGTTGGACAGACAAATTGCTGAATGAAAAGATGAGTGGATGGAGGAGGGATGAAAAATATGAATATATGTTGTTGGAGGAAGCTTTGTAAAGCTATATCCATGCACACATTTATGGACTGGTGGACTGATGGAGTGAATGAATGATCTCAGCAGATTCGCTCTGGCCTCAGTGAACAGCTACAGGAAGGAATCTCCCCAGAAGGATGCTGCTGATGACGGGCATTACCACCATCCATTAGAGGAAACAAGAGGGTGTGGGGGAGAGAGGAGTGAGAAAGAGAGGGAGGAGGATTAGGTAAGTATACTGTATGTCCAGTGCATCTTCAGCACAGTGTGATGTAACAAGCACAGAGCCACTGAATGAGAGGAGCAGAGAAAACAGACAAGTGTGATAGCAGGTGAGAAAGGGGGAGGCTTAGTGATGAAAAACTGGTGAGTGGCAAAGCCAGACAGCAATATCTCCGGGGGATCTTGAGTCATAAGCACATTATCATCCATCTGTCTGTGAAACACCCCTCTCGCTCTGTCTTCATCCTTTCTGACCCTCACTTCTAGCCCATCCATATTCACTCTCCCTTTGCTTTTCTCACGTTATCCCACATCTCATGTTACACAGACACATGCTGTGTACTCAGGGTTGTTAGGGTCAAAATAATCCAACTAGAGCTCACCAGCATGGTGACCTCACAAGTGAAACAAAATATATACACAAATACAAGAGCCATATCCACCCCACAGCCCTGAAATCTTGGAATTTCCAGAGGAGTTACTTCTTCTAACAGTGGATAATCTGGGACGGATACAGCCAGATGTCTGCATTTCAAATGTCAAAACACTGGGACAAAGCCCTCATACACAGCCAATCACCTCCTAATCCTGTAAACGTGTTTTCTTCCTAAGTGGCTTGATTGACTATACTGATGAAGTGCAAGCCCAGAGGTCTGGTCAAATCCACTTTGATAAACCAGACAGCATAGCAAGTCCCGGGTTGCAGCAACAGTGTACAGTCAAAACAAAATAATCCAATCAGCAATAAAATTCTGGGGCCAACATCTACAATACAACAGTCAAGAGAGAAAATGCGCTCAGATTGCAATAGACAACACTACAGTCACTACAGTCTTCTACCATCAGGACACAGATACAGATCACTCACATTCCCCCAAAGAGGGCATCATCAAGTTTATTCCCACCTCAATTTTACTCCTTAAAGTAGAGTCTGGAGATTTGTTCATTGCAGTTTGTAAAACACAACATTCAAATGGGCCCCTCCTCGGGCTCAACTGTGCACACCCCCTGCCCTTGACAGCAGTTGTCAGGAGGACTGACCCATGTTCACTTGCTGTTCAATGGAACCCTCGCCACTTCAGCCTTCAAGTTCTCATTTGAATATCTGATATTACCATCAAGATAGAAACCAGACCCCGTCAAGCCAGGAGAAATGGTGGATACCAGCAAAGACAAGGAAATACAGTCCGAGTGAGGTGCTGGAGCGCCTGGCCGATACCCGCCATAACCTGGTGCTCACACCTGCCGCTATGGGCAGGCCATAGGGGGCTGGGCCTGCCCCCAAAATGCTTTGTTGTAATTCATCATTTAAAGTTATGGTTGGTATCATGTTCAGAAACACTTTTTGTTATACTGGGTGAAATGGTCCTTCTACCTTCAGAGTAATCAATACATTATGTATCAGAAAAAGGAACGAAAATAATCAGTCCTCTGTGGCAGCTGCAGGACTGACACAACTCCGACCAATCCAAGCTCTTCACACGAAGAGCAAAAACCAATCAGATGCCTTCATGTCTAATTCTGCCTATGCCCAGTCAAGCTGCCGCCTCTCTCCCTCCTCTGTTGTGAGCGTCTTCATCTACGTCCGCAGAAAAGCCACACTCCCGTGTAGCTGTGTCAATGCGTGTTGGGTGTCTTCTCCTACAGCCACAGAAAGGTGAAGGCGTGGCTTCAGAGAGGTCATATTTGCTGTTGGTTATGTTTGACGTGATGTGATGATTAGTGTGCATCAGTGCTACGTGGATAGAGTATAGGATTATCAAAAAAATATGTACTGTAGGCAAACAATAATGTGCCCTCCAATGCATTTCATATGCCCCCCATAAGACTGAGGTCTGGCGACGGGTCTGTCTACCGGCCCGCACTCTACGTGGTTAGCCCGGCAGTGCTTATGGCGGCGTATGAGTGTGAAGCCTAGGTTGCCACCATGAGCGCTGTAGCAACCTAGGCTTCCATGCTCACCGGGCTACCCTCCTATTTGTTGTGGTATAGCCCGCAAGGCTAAACAGGATTTCTTTTAAGTCTATATTTTATTTCTTAGGAAAATTCTACAGACTCTATCTTTAACAACTAGTTAGTGCCACACTTTTAACTTGTTTTAACTTTTTTATGCAGTATTTTTATGAGGCTTACTATTGTTGTGCTGTGCTGTGCCTGTCTGCTCTGTAAACATGAGAGTAATGTGTGTGTTTATGTTGCCATTCTTGTGATGTGCTGTTGACATTGTTGTTACCTGCGTTGTGTGTGTCCACACCTGCACCAATGCTCTCTGCAATGAAGTTCCTAATGGAAATTTGATTGATTTGATTTGAGTGATCATGGAAATACAAGTCAGGAAATACAGGTGGAATTTTTTTTCTGGAATATTGGAGGAAGTTGGGAACATCATACATTACTCCCCTCTCAGGGACATTGCACTTGTCAGCCTTACACCCCAGTAAATATTGTCAGTGTGTATCCACTGCTGAGTCCTGCAATAACTTCTGCTTTCTCATCATGTGAATTGAATTTAAAGCACTTTTTTTATTTCCCTTGTCCTGTTGTCCATACCGGTATGCAAAGACATTCATTCAGTTATTTGGAAATATTTGGAAAGGGAAGCATGTGACTGTTTCCACTGACTCCTGTAGTTCACTACAGTCACCAGACATTAGACACTCACAGTTTGTTTAGTGTTGTTCATAATGGCTTCTTCCAAAGTTACAAAGTCTTTAGCATTTATTTTTCTTGAATGCCAACAAGATCCAAGATCCTCAGCAACTTCTACAGCTGCATTGTTGAGAGCATCTTGACTAGGACAGCAGCACTACTGCTATGGACTGCAAACACCTACAGAGAGTGGTGAAGAGTGCTGAGAAGATCACCAGGACTCTACTACCCTCTCTGCAGAGCATCTACCACTGCAGAGTCTGCAGGAGAGCTGCCTCCAAGTACCCCACCCACCCTCAGCACAAACTGTTCACACTTGTACCTTCAGGCTAGAGGTACACAAGTGTAAAATGCAGGACTTCCAGATTGAAGAACTCTTTCCCTCTGCCATCAAACCCTAAACAGCTGAATAGGAGGAGTAAATAACCATAGACTACGTCATGTAACAACACTTCCAGCTTGCACATGCGTAATTGCATATTCCATTACTGTAACTTTTGCTTATAATCTTGTATTATAATTGCTGCTTTTGAAATACTTAGATTTTAGACAACAGGACACAAGCATAGAGCACCAATCACATACTCCAATGGTGTGCCCACTTTGTGCTCATCACCCTGTGAGGAAACTGCTAATTAAACAGAGATTCATCTTGTCTAATAGAAATTTAATCGTTGCCACAGCACAGCTGCAACATGTGCTGCCAGGTAATTGCACTACTACTGACCTGGATATTGTCGCTGGCAGAGTTACACAAAACCAACCTGGCAACCTCACAGAGAGAACAGGTATAAGAAAGTTCAATTCTGCTGAATCATCTTTCGTACTTGGCATGTGATCCATTCAGTCTGCCTGCAAAAGTAAGAAAAAATGGTTTTCCCCACTAATCCTTGGATTGTATCTGGATTATCTTCTGTTGTCTCATCTCAATGTTGTGCTGCTACCCCACTGTTCATCATGCAATCCCTTGCTTGTGTCACTCTCCCTCTCTTTCTATTAGATTACTGTTTAGCTGTGAGGAATCGGGTTTCTCACATTTGTTTGTTTCTCTGTACTTCCATTACAAGAGAGTTACACATCACTAGTATCCCACTACCCTATCATTTACTTTGAGTCTTACGTATTTCAACAACATAATCCATATTTTATTCTATATTAAAAGGCTAATCTTTGTGTGTATTATTTTAAAATATATTTCATACTTGAATGACCTGCATGACCTCTACAGACCAAACATATCTATCTCTGCTGCTCTGATGCTGTGTTCATGGGTGTGTTACTGTGTCCACACCCACACATCTGAGCCACTGTGGCCTAATCAAATCAAATATCTGTTACAAACTACATTTTGATATGACAAATAATTATACTTCTCATATTTTAACTGCATCTCAAAGTAATTATAGCCTGGTTACACACACTGCTGCTTGCACTACACACACTCTGCTATTTGCCTCTGTTTTTCCGAATTTATAGGTCTTTTCTCTTTATCTGACTTGTTCTAAGTTATTGAACTGTCAGGTATCAGAGTGTGTAGGCTTTAGTTCAGTTGGAACTCCTCTCCAATGAAACTGCTGCAGGAAACCTTGAAGTCATCTGCCAGAAATGTTTGTTTTTTTTTTCCTTTTAATGCTGAGTCTGGGGCTGGGCAGTGTAACAAATGCTGCAGAGAAATACACACACAGACACAGACACACACCCTCTCTCACAAACTGATAAATTGGCTGCAGCAGAATGTATATATCATCCTCTACAGCCTACACTTACAATCTCTGTTGTACATTTATTCATTTGTGTTGTCATATGTTTTCACTAAACCCATATTCTTCTCTGTGTCTTTGCATCTCACACACAAACAGTTAAGCACAATGCTGTGACATGTATTGATGTGACTGTAGGGTCAGAGCTGGCAGTGAGAGACTGCAAAGTTTAGCATTTACATATTTCAACAAATGCATCATGGGGTGAAAGGTAGCATCTCAACATATTGTCAATTAATAGGCACAAAATAATGTAGAAATGACTGGTCATCCTCTGATGTTTGTTGTAACACCGTGAGGTCAAAATATTTATTACCTTGGTGGTTATGTTAACACGCTGAGCTAATATAGTGAACATCATACCAATCCGTATGTAGAGAGTATGAGCTGCAGCTGACATAGCAGAGATATGTGAACACACATCTGATTATCTGCTGCAGCTCAGCCACCTCTGCTTCCAGGGCTGTACAGAGGTGTTACAGTTTTTCCACATCTGCTAAAACACATTTCTTGAAATTTTCTGTGCTGAATGATCAAACTTGCAAAACCAAACACACACCTCAAAACAGTCTTACCGAGCATTAATTCTCGGCCTGAATGTGACCAAAAAAAAAAGAAAAGTTATTTGTATATGTTTTCCACCCAAACGCGCGTCTGGTCATTTTACTCAGGCCGGTCCGTTGAGAACTCGGAGGCTGGTTTCCAGTCTATGGCCGGAGCATGCATCCCTCTATTCTCTTTCAAACAGTAAGAGCAGAATGATTTGAGTATTTTCCATCTTTGCTGAGCATAAGATTTGTTCTACATTAAACAAACGCCTGTCCCATATAGACGTCTGTCTCTAATATAAGCAGCAGTTGAAGTAAATAAACACCCAGGCCTTTATTTGGGTCTTCATTTGGTATTTGAACTCAAAATCAACTCTTCATAACTTAAAAGAGGTATTTTATATTTTCCAAAAATATTCACAGCTCAGTGAAATTTACAGAATAATCTACTGTGAATACACACCCACAGACTTGTATACTGTACGCATACTGTGGTGGCCTCAGCGGAGGGGGTGTGCTACCGGCTGGTCACGCCCCGCTGATCAAGGCCTGCTGGTGGCACCTGGGCCCAGAGTTCACCAGGTTATAAAAGCCAGGCTAGTGATTGTTCTGTCTCTCTCTCTCTTCTACCCTCTCCTGCAGGCACCCTGACAGCAGTGCAGTGGTCGTAGATTCTTCTGTTGTATATTTATTACTTTATGCACCCTTCAACACCCACACACACATCCACTCCACACATACTGACATCCACACTCCATGATTTGGGCCCCGTTGGTTAATTTTATCATTCTCTGTTAAATAAACACTTCCTTTGTACTCACGGTGCATCTCCCTCCTTTGTCATGGCTGTAAGAGCCAGACTGTGACAAAGTGGGGGCTCGTCCTATGTTGTGATGGATTGAATGTGTTGTTTTGTTTGCTGGGGCAGCGTGGCTGTAATCAGGTGATTGGGCCCTGGTGCGCGCTGTGCCCTGTTCATTCCATTTAGTTTTGCATGGGTTGCGCATGGATTCGGGGAGATGTGCTGTGCGCCAAACTTTGATGGTGCTCAGATCATTTTTGTCCTCTTTTCTTTTCTGTTTCTCACCCCTGTGCGCTAGCTGGTGGTTCCGAAGAGCAGGTAAGTGTTGCCACCCTCATGCGCTGTGTGTGGAGTTTCCCTGTTAGGCTGATGGCGTTTCCCCTTTGGGTAACGTCGGTTTGTTTTTTTCTGTAGTGTTGTGGCAGTGTGGTTAGTGTCAGTGTTAGTTGTCTTCGTGCACTTGTCTCAGGGCACATCTGTGTGGTATAGTGGGGTCGCCTGCATGCAGGTTGCTTCACAGACCCGCTGGTTTCTTGTGCATAAATTCCCACCGCAAGCCACATGAAGACGAGGGCTGTAAGTTTTGGTTTGGTCCTCCTCTTCCTCCTTAATCTCTCAAATCATGTTCCTCCATGTTTGTTTCCCTCCTCAACTATCACCAACCTGAACGCTCCGACCTGGTTCATGTTGGTTTTGTCACATCATTGGTGAAGTGTGAACAGTTTTGAGTTGTTATGTCAAAGCGATCACATCTGTGCTGTACTTGTGTTTAACTTCTATAACCTGTGTTCACTGTTATGCATCACAGGTGCATCACAGCGTACAGTGTGTTAAATGTGTGAAAATGTGTTTGCAGTTTTGTAAAAGATGAAAAGGGATCTGGAGCTTGATTCAATAAAATGGATTCAGGTCACTGACTTGGTTGATTCTCCTTCTCTCCCAATGTGCTACACAACTTTTGCATAAGGCTCTGAATGCACACACACATGGATACTCACAATAACATACAGAGCAGGCAAATGGGATTACAGTGTGTCTGCAGTCTGTGCATTTGTGCGTCACTCCTGCTGAGCCAGATTAGACTGAGCTTCACCTCAACCTTACAGGTCTGTTTAGGTTAGCAGACTGGCTCAAGCTATAACTCAGATACCTCTCCAAGCCTGTCTCATTCACTTTCACCTTACACTCTCTTAATCTTCTCATAGTCTCTCCCTTTCTGTTAAACATTTATTATGATTACTGAATCAGACAGATGGACATATATACACTCACCTGCTCACTGCCCTGCGTATCAGGGCTCCATGAGGGCGCCAGTTACAGTCCCACTCTGCTCTCTGTCCTTCCATCACTCTGCTGAAGAGGACCAGGGTGGCTTGTCTTCATCTCCTGGGGGCAGAGTTAAGAGTTGTAGTTGTAAGCATACTCAGTGCCATTCAATATAGGAATGAGGAAAGACTGTCCTGTAGTTAGATGGACCAATAAAGGTACAGCAGAGAGATTTAAATCCATAGGTGCAGAGGTATTATTATCTGTTATATGACTGTTCCATGCACTACTCATGATTTTCATCTGAAAGGAAGCAAAAGCTAAAGTAAACAATGGAGGGGTGCTTCCCTCTTTATTCACATGAACCAATCAAACATCTCAGTAATCATCACAGAGAGTGAGAAACAGAGAGTGTGAGGTGCACAGTGAGGAAGGGAAAGGAGTGGGGATGAAAGGAGGACACACTCAGGAGGATGAGAGGAAAATGAGTGAAGGGAAAAGACTCGAACAGACAGCAAAAAAGACACTTCCCATCATAGAGTTTAGTACCCCCCACCCCCCACCCACACACACACACACACACACACACACACATACACACGATGGCAGAGAGAGAGAGGTCGGAAAAGAGATATGGGATGGGAAGTAAAAAAAAAAGGGGGGGGGGGCAGTGAAGTGAATCAGGGGATGAGAGGAGGAAGACAGAGAGACAGACAAGGAGAAAAAGACAGCAGGGCTCCATCGCAGCAGGGACAGGCCTGCCTGGGCTGCTTGTGCTGTTTGTGGAGTCCCACTTGCCCTGCACTGCTCCAAACACCATCCATATTTAATGAGGCCCTTACAAAGCCCTGGGAAAAAGAGATGCTGGGAACTCTTCTGTCCCCACCCTCCCTCTCTCTGCCTTCCCACCACTCAAATTTTCACCCCTCAGTACTTCTCTTCTTTCATAATTCTCCCTCCTCTCACTGTTTCCTGCCGTGTCTCTCTCAGCTTTTCTGAATCTGTCTCTTTTCATCATTCTTTAGCTATTTTTAAAGATTGATTGTTTCCTGCAGCTCCTCTGTGCCTCCAACTCCTCCCAAAGTGTGACAGGGTGTTAAGTGAGCACACAACTCTAAACTATTAGCTCAGCATGGAGCTGCCAGTGCAGTGTTAGCTTAATTTTAGTGTGTGTATTTCAAACAGCATGACATCTTCATTTTATGCTTAAGAACAGAGCAAACAATCAGCTGTGTTCTCTCAGCCATAAGGAAACAGCAGCATGCATGTGCACCGCTGTTCTCCTTTTCATCCTTACAGCCACTCACATTCAAAAACAAATTGAGGCACATGCTCTGAGATTGTGTATGTGTGTCTATGTGTAACGATGTGTTTGATTTTATGAGTGTATGTATGTTTTTATTATGTGAGTGAGTGGATGAAGTTTGTGTGCGCGCGCGTGTGCCTTCGCGTGCTGGTCAGAGTGCTGCGTGCATCAATAATGTATCTAGATAATGCAGCCGCTTCACTCTAACAACAACTAACAGGCGCACCGACGCACAGAGGAAGACAGAGAATGAGGGGAAAGAGAGGGAGAGACATGGAGAGCAAGAGAGAAAAAAAGATAAGAGATAGAAAAGAGAGGAAAGATGAGAAAGGGGAATGTGAGCGATAGGAAGGTGAGGCTGTGACTGGTAGGAAACCTAAAGAACACATGTCAACACTTTAAATACTACTCACTAATGATTCTCAGTGTTTAACCTACGTAGATAGACTGTCAGTAACTGACTTTCACTTACTCTAAAGGCAGGTCTTGTCGTTATATTAGGATTACTTTTCTGTTTGAAACCAACAGACATTGTTGCAGTGATGGTTTATGATGAAGTGCAGTTTAAGTGCTGCAGTAAGGGAGCCATTTCTAGAAATCTTCTGATGGGTTGTTTTAGAGATATAAGGACATTTAACCTTTATTTAACCAGGTGAGTCATTAAAGGGGAACTATGCAAGTCTGGTCGCTTTTTTCCTCTAAGGAACTCCCCCTACACAGTTTCTTTTTTTTGAGACCAAGGTGGAAAAATCTTTCACGGTGTGCAGTGGTGTGTTCTGAAAGGGACATTTGTGGAAAACCAGATAGCAGAGTGGTAAAGAACATCAAGCTTCTGGAGAGCTGTATTGCAGGATGATGTATGTGTCATCATAATCAAACATCGGAAGGACAAATGGCCTAGGGTTGTTAACGTTGGAAGACCTTATATATAATAATACAATAGAAAAATAATAATACAGCACTTCACAAGGAAGGTGGAAGTCTGCTGGGATTACTAAAGGTTACCTACCTCTGTGTGCCAATTTCAACAATAAACATGTGATTCATCCTACCCCAGATAACTCAGGAGGAGTGAGGCAGATGTCAATCAAACACAGCTTGTACACACTCACACAGTCCTGATATCTAATCAACCAAGTGAGTGAAATCAGCTGTGAGGCTTCACTGTACTGTGGGTGAGCTGAGCCTTTAAAGTGCTCGGGCCTCCATCTCTTCATCTTCTGTTACTGTTGTTGTAAGGACATGTTATTTACTGTAAACACCAGTAATTTGTATTTTTACCACAGGAAACCTTTCAGGATGTGTGTGGAGGATGTATAATATTTGGCAAAAGTTTAGATGAAAGTGTTCTTTTCTGAAAATGAAAAACAAAGAGTGGATAGGAGGTCTTGGACACTCACAAGGGTGTTTTCAATTGCTGTGGCTGATTAGACTTGTTTTCAGGAGAATGTGAGTGATAGAGGTGTAAACTGTCCGGACCTGACAGATGCAACAAGGCAGCAGTGTGAGGGAGATGTAATAATAATAATAATACATTTTATTTAAGGCACCTTTCAGTACACTCAAGGTCGCCGTACACACATGTTTAATATCAGATATAAAACGTAGAGAAACGACAAAAAACAGCAATAGAGAGGTTAAAAAGTAGTAAAGAGGTGGACAAGATGATGTTAAGTGCAGTAGGCCTTTCTGAACAGGTGAGTTTTGAGTTGGGATTTGAAGTGAGTGAATGAGTCGATGTTTGTGATATTGGGTGGTAATGAGTTCCAGAGACGGGGAGCAGAGCGGCTGAATGCTCTGCTCCCCATGGTTGTGAGACGGGCGGAGGGGACAGACAAGTGTATGGAGGAGGATGATCTCAGGGTGCGGGCGGGAGTGGGAATGAGGAGGAGATTGGACAGGTAAGCAGGAGCGAGGTTGTGGATGGCCTTGAATGTAAACAGAAGGACTTTGAAATGTCAATCATGTGGTGTATTCATGCACACACAGTCCCGTTGTAATCACAGTACATGTGTGAAAACAATTGTGTGGGTGGACACCGGGTGAGAGGGGGAAACCAGGGCTGTGCTATGAAACTCTAGCTGTAAATTTTTAAATTTCATCTCAAATAATGCTGTGACAATTTGATTTTATTTTGTCACATTATACCTCTCTAACTGATAAAGGCTTGGAACACCACAGCACCTACAAGCCTTATCAGTTGTTGTTAGAAGATGCCAATACGGTAATAAACACTATACTCGACACACTTTGCTATTGCTTGGTTTTCTATGTAATATTACCATGTCTGTATAGTGTAAGGGAATACTGGTTGTTTTCCATATCTAGATACATATATGTTCTTTGGGTAAATCAGGTCAGCATGTGTGTGTGTTTTTTTTTTTGGTCTGGGAAAGACAGAAAATGCTAAAGCTATATCAAAAACTGCCATTGATTGTCACAGAATACTGTACATAAATGAGAATTTACTGAACCAACTTTTGAATACACATCCACATCATGGTGTGGTACATTATCCAATATACATTTGCCATCTTTTGCACATGTATTTTCACTCTGAAGGCAGCAGAGTGGGGACCCAATCCAATTAGCAGCTCACATAGTAGTCTCTCTCTCTCTCTCTCTCTCTCTCTCTCTCTCACACACACACACACACACACACACACAAGTCCAGGGATGGGCAACTCATTCCTCAAAGGGCTGCAGGTTTTCTTTCCAACCAAGCAGCAGCAGCACACCAGACCTGACTCAGTTAATCAACTGATCTCAGTCTTCAGACAGCTGATTGGTCAACTGTGTGCTCTTGATTGGTTGGAATTAGAACCTGCAGCCACGCAGCCCTTTGTGGAATGAGTTGCCCAGTCTATCATGTAGCTGGTTGACACAGACATTGGGTAGCTGCTAACAGTCTCTTAAATTATACAGTACATTCTAAGAGGTCAGGTACAGTACTGTACATACAACCTACATTAAGGTTATTCTGCTCTGAGATTTCGTTCACAGAGCTTAACTGAATGAATGCTTCTAGATGTGTAGTATTTCTCTCAGTCGCTGATTCATTGCAGTTTCTAATGAGCGCCAAGTCTCAGGAGGTAGACGGCTGGCTTTGAGTCAGAAAACACATTTAAGTTCGATTCTCCACTCCATCAATAAAGTAAATGGGTGTTTACGGCAAATATGAAAATAGCATATGAGGTGTCACCGGTGCTATCATTTTCATTCATGTGTATTTTTGTATGTCTGCTCCTTTTTATTCCATTCAATTATGTCTTTTTGTGAACTTCGTGATAGCAACAGCCTTAGATGGCGAATCTCTGTCTTCTTCCATCTTATTAGTGAAATATCCTTCTAACAATACTGAGAAAGGGGGAAGACAGAAACAGACATCAGCAGCCATTAGTCTTTAGTGAGACAGACACACAGCGACTGGCTTTACTGATCAGTAGGGTCATTAATCCACTGACATGTAAGCAGTTAGACTGAGTTTGGTAACTAAATCCATTAATGAGGGTGATGGTTCCAGCACTGGCTTCCTTGATGTCTCCCCTTGTCAGATGATATAAACTGGCAATTTGAGAAATTAACCAGGACATTCTTGGAAAAGAGATTGTTAATCTCAATGGATCTTTCCTGGATAAATAAAGGTTAAATAATAATAAAAATACTTTATACTTTAGGCATAATCTGAGAAAATTAGGAGTAGGAATAAAACTGTGTGTTCAGTACATTCAATTTATCCATTATTTGATGAGTAAGTCAAATTTTTAAATTTCATTTTCACCAGTTTTGTTGTCTTCAGACAGTAAAACAAGATTTAAAAAAAATAAACAGAAGTTTCTTCAGTTATGTCTCATAATACACACACACACACACAGGCACACAAAGGACTATTCATCCAAGAAAAAACTTGTTTCATGACAGACATTTTTACTGGTCACAGGGAACACATTTCACTAATGATGTTTCAGATCCTTCAAATATGTCACCGTGCCATGATATGCTGGGCACTGTCCCCCATTCAACACTGAGGGAGCATGTCAGCCAAGACAGACCCACAATATCCAGAGCCTTCAGCATATCAGTACCAATCTTATCCACTCCTGGTGTCTTCCAACAAAGGAGCCACTTGACTACCTCAATGGCCTGAAGATTTCCTCAAGTGGTCCTTACATCAGCCAATCATATCCCTGGTCTGAGTTAGCCGTTAGCCTGCCCTGCTATAACCCCTCTTTCCCCTTTCTTAGACCATGGATTGCAGAGTCTCCGTGCGGCAAGCTGAAAGTCCTTCTCCATGGCCTAACTAAACTCTTCCCATTCCCAGTTCTTGTGGCCTTCACAATGAATTTCCTTTGGTTTGGGGGTCTGGTTAGGATACCTCATGGGTGCCCTCCATTAGCATTATTCTAGGCATGTCCAACTGATATAGAGCCCTGGGAGCAGACGAAGAGCATGCTGGAGAGATCGTACTATATTTCATCTGGCTTGAGAAAATGTCCGGATCCCCCAGGCAGAGCTGTAAAGCAGGAAGGAGGTCTGGTCTACTTTGTTCAACCTGCTGCCACAGCAACCTGACATCTCCAGGTCTATATAAATCTTTCATCCCATTTACATCTGGCATTAACATGCGTTTTCAGTGACTGGTTTGCAATCTGATAGTGCTTGACCACATGAAAGTACAGAAGGTGGTCAGGGATGCACTGTGACCACATTGAACACAAGTGTCAATGGTAATGCGTCCTATCTGCATACGACTAGGCGGGCGGAAATACTTCTACTATTTATTTTCTTTTTTCTTTTTTCAATTTACCCGTAGAAATATGTAATCGGATCTCACTGTGGACACGCATATTAATGCCAGGTGTAAATGCTATCCTGTCAAATTGTATCCAGATACAATCTGGATAGGAGACACATGTTAATGCCAGCGTAAAAAGCACAGATTGTTGAGGTAGCTGCATAAAGCCTAACTGCACTGCTTCCTGGAGTGATTTATTTACCATAAGTGAAATTTCTCCTGACATACAGTAGTATTTATCTATTTAGTATTTGTAAGTATATGAGAATATTTTCTAATAAAGGCTGAAGCATTACTGGCACACTGATATTGGTGTTAAGTTTCTGTCTTGGATCTATTTTTACAGATTTTTCAATTAAAATAAGAGCCAATGAGTCATTTATTGTTACCAAATTGAAAGAAATGACAAATACGTCCTTGTATGCATTGATCTGCTTTTCCCTTCCATACTAAAAAAGTGCCACACATTGATGCGCTGTTACACACAAGACTATTACATACAGTACAGGTTGCCACTATCACAGCTGCATATATGGAGGTGAAATATAAAGTAGGATATATTCAGTGAATCAGCAGACAGGTATCAATTTATTGATCACCTCTGTCCAGTAAGGACTGATGGATAACCTCTGATAGGCCTACTGCACTAAAAGCGCTTAAAGAACTATTTCTACCGCTGTCGGAAATAGTTCTTTCAGATGGAAGCCAAACTTGGCTGAAAGTGCTGTCTATATGGCAAAGGAGATTAAGGTTGACCCAAACCTTTTAGAACTCATTAGAGCAGTTCCTCTTAACCCCCTTACTTTCTGATTCACCACTGTGCAGTGGTAAATCAGGGGAAGCTGGACTTTTTTGTATGGCAGTGCCAGATTTTGCTCACTGGGAAAATGTTCTGACCCCTCAGATGTTCTGAGAGATGTTTTAGAGGGATTTACCTCTTACAATATTCAGGTTTCAAAAGAAGCCTAAGTACAGAGCCATGTGAGGTCTGATGCTGAGCACTGGGGTCAAGAGTTCAATATGGAACTTAATGAATTTGGAGGAATAAAGAAATTCACCATGGTCCTTATTTAACCAGTGAATCTCAAGCTTTGAGGCCCTGACAGGGAATAAGAAGCTAAGGAGGGAAAATTGGTTTCATCAGGGGCTAAAACAAAGCAGTTGTGTGTGAGTGTACGCATAGCTTAATGTAAAGCAGTTTGTTAGCATTGGTCTTGGAACAATGCTATGCTAATACATATTATTAGAATTATTATTTGTATTGCAGTGCCAAAGGGCAATTTAGGGATCTGCCTAGATAACACACATTGTCTGAGAGTGTGCTTGTAAGAGTGCGTCCTGTTTTTTCTGTGCACGCAGTTACGTACAAAGAGGTTGACAGACACACCCCAAGTTTTCGCTCAGTATTAAACTTGACAAATACGACGCATCAAAAATGTAGCCAAGCCTAAAAATAACATCATAAATTAGTAAAGCCTGGGAGGACCGTCAGAACGCTGCCGGCCTCATATTCTTCTTCTGCATCTTCTTCCTCTGTTTCAATTCTGCGCTCAGTGTCAGGGTTCACTTTGTAATCTGGTCTCTTCACAAGACACAGACGCACAAATGTAAAACTGCACACACCTGATATGTGTACATATAGTTCACATGGAAACAGAGTCAGGCCCCCCACACAATACAGGGTATGCCCTGTATTAGCATGTTACAATGGAATCGACACAGTGTGTACTGTGTTTCAAGAGGCTGAAGCATGATGCAGCAAAATATCTGGAGCAACATCTCACTGTGAAATGCATGTAGTAATAATGAGTGTGTGTGTGTGCGCAATATGTGTTTGACTATGTGGCTGTGCATGTTCCTGCTTGCAGTGATGCATTAGTAAAAGCATTTTGATTTCACACAGACTGCGTACTATTAGTGTGTTCATCAATTCTTTAGCAGCAGTTGGATATAGAAAATGACTGAGTCATTTGCTTTGAAAGGAGCTTGGGGATGCCTCAGTCTGCTTGTGTCTGAACTCAATGAAGTCAAACATATTGGGCACTAGGACCACCTCCCTTGTACCTTCCAGTCCTTTCTCAGCCAATTAAGCTGAAAAGACCCTCTTATCGACCTGTCTCCTCCCCTTCACGTGCGCCTCTCCTTCATCATATGACTCAGGCACACTTTCACAGGTGAAGTCATGAATGGGTGCCTCGTTTCACCTGCACTGCCCCACTGCTGGACTATTTTCTATTCATCTGTTTTCATGGGTGGTGGTGGGGGTTTGGAGGAGTGGGTGTCAGTTTGTTTACTTTATTGATGAAGACATTTTTTCTCATTTAAGCCACACCTTAGCGCTTGTGAATTCTCCAATCGTTACACTAACAATGGGCTGGTGTGATTAAAGACTTTTTAGCACAAGTCAGCTTTTTATTATTAGCATTATTAGTATTATTATGTATTTTTCAAATGTTGGCGTTCACAGAGCCAAGGTACAAAGATTTGCAAGCTAGCTTTCAGCCTGAACAGAAACTAATACAATTTCAATTAATGAGCGTTGACAACACTACAGGCACATAATGTATTGTAATTCCTTGTAGCTGGCTGTACATTAGTGAGGTGTAAAGACCTTACTGAGTGGCGGCTGTCTCCTCTCTAATCCCCTCCTGAGCGCAGGGCGGGCCGTCCCGGTCGTCCTGGATGTAGAACAACTTCGAAAAGCGCCTCAAAAAGCCAAACCTCTCCTCAGACAGAGAGGAAGTCAGTTAATCCACATCACCTGGCGTTAGGGCGGCACGAGGGGCACCGAGCTGTGCCGGGAACAACCAAAAAGGTGCGTCTGAAAAAGTCCCAGAGCAGGTGAGATGCGAGCGGAGAGAAGCACGCGGCTTAAGCGACAGTAATCTTCTCTCACTCCCTCAGTACTCCTCCATCTCTCTCCCCACTCTCTCTCCTCTCTCTGGCTGTGTCTTGCACACGCGCGCAAATTCACGCGCGCGCGCTAAACTTTTGATAGTGATGACGAGGCCATCGCTTCATAAAGACAAAAACTGTGAGGCACCCCGCGAGCCCAGTCTAAGTACGCCTGCACCTCACATTCAGTGCGCGTGGCTGTCCGTTCTCATCCGCGAGCTTCATGCACGTGCTTGCGTGCGTGCGTGCGTGATCTCGTGAAACCCTACGAGGCCATAGTCACAAGCAGGAGACCTAATGCTGGTTTACATCGCTATAAAAATTACAGGTTTTAATTTTAATTACATCACACATGTGGAAGCTAACGTTATTATAGTAAAATATAATAAAATAATAACACGGACAGCCTACAAAACACACATAGATAGATAGATAGATAGACTCCGTTTGTTGTCCTCTGTCGCCTCCTACTGGCGTCAATGCTTTAATACCACTCACTACACTTTGACACCTGCTTTCTCATTGCTGTAACCACAAAACTCAATAGTCTAACTACTTTCACTGTACCTCCGATTCTCCCTGCAAAACCACACACACGCCTCAAAACTGTTTGATTTGAGTTCAGTATAGCTGTATGAACAAGCAGTAGTGCCCATGGAGTGCCAGCAAAACTTCACCAGTTAACAAGGTGCATGGACCAGACCATGATGAAGGCTACAAGCATATATACTGTATGCTTGTGTGTTTTACCAAAAGAGTGACTGGGAGACTGACAGGCTGCTGATTTTGTTCAGACAATGGAATTTAGTATGTTATGTTACTGTACGTTATGTTCAGTGAGGCAACCAGCAGCACAAAATACATACAGCATTGACTGCAGGCCCCTCATTATCCTGTAATCTTGTGGATCTATCATAACCTACAATCAGAATTATTTTATTTGTGTTTCATACCAGTACATAAGAGAACTGCACATAATTAAAGAAAAAACAAACAAAAAACAACTCTGGTTGTATCTTCTGTGGTCGATATTGGTTTGGATTGTTTGGCCAACAGAACTCTCACATAAAGAAAAGTTATACAGTAAATGGATGGATGCTGCATCTACCAATGTCAACATTGTCAGTGTTCCTGATTTTCTTCTTTTTTGTACACCAGGCTACACTGACATCGTAATACAGAGTGCAATATGTCATGAGGATTTTGTCAATATTGCTTGCTCCAGCCTGTTTGCCCTCTTGCTGGTTTTGAGGAATTTCGTAGCCTTCATTCTGAGCAGGGAGGATTGTGGTGCTGAGTTGGGCTGTCTGATTACACGAGCCCTCTTACTGAATGGAGAGAACAAGAATACAGCAACAGCTTTTTGTGGCACAACTGACTCATTTTGCACATCTGGTCACAAGATGTCAGTGTTACACAACTGTACCGCCACCCCCCACTCTCCTTTTGTCTCTCTCTCTTTCTGTCACTTTCATCCACCAACACATGTACTGTACATGCACGTATACACACACACACGCAGCTTTAGCACTTGTCCACCCTCCATGCCGCTTTTATTAATAATATCATAACCACACAGTCCACTTCCAGTCAGTGCTCAAGTCCCTTTATCCTCTCCAGGAAGCCCACACTGCTACGCACGTCTAGTCTAATTTAACAGAGATTACGAGAGGAAACTCTTTTGTTGCTCTTGTTTCGACCCCCACACTTTGTGGTCGGTTTGATCTCTGTCCTTGGCCGTCAGCTGGTGGACAGAACTATTTTGGGTGGGTGTGAGGGGATTTTTTGGCCTGTTGATTGTACTGAGTCATAAGAATCTGGCTGTGCATTTTAAACTGGAGGAGGAGACAGGCTGCAGTGAGAGCAGAGGCATATTCTAGAGCCAAAATCAGGGAAAAAATAGGATTTTATCCACATGGAATGATGACAATAAGACAAAGATGATCAAACAAAGAGAAGATGAGAGGTTAAACAAGGTGCGTGAAGACAGGGAAAGACAGCAGTGTCAGAGGTCGTTGTGTTTGTTGTAGCTCAGGCTTAATATGTTTTAGTGTGTCATTTGTTTCATTTTTTGGCACAGCTTTAATTGAACACACTGTCAATACTAAAAAAAAAAACAGACATACGCTTCTCCTCTTGACCAAATGTTCCAAAAGTTTCAAAGGAAAGTCCAACAAACTATTGTATTGACTACAGAACTGAGCGTATACACATTCTTATTGCTTCCTTTCCCTTTCCTCTCTATATGGAGATGAAAAGATCTTTCATGTTGTTTCCTCTTGTTGCATTATTTATTGCACTGTGGCGCTTTATTAGCTGGTTTCATCTCAGATTTCACAGGCTGTTTTTGGGGAAGCCTTTGAAATGTGTTTCTGACTCCAAACAATCCTTTTCCCACTTTCTTCCACTTGCTCCAGTTGCTTCCTCTCTCATGATAAAAAAAAAAAAAACCAACATTTTCAAAGCGAATTGAGCTGCGCTCTGTGACGCCAAATCCATTCAATACTGTCCTAAGGAAGGAAGATGTTGTTCTTGTTTCGTGGCTGACATGAAAGGAGAACAGAGGATCCTCTTTGTCATTAGCCTTATTAGCATCATTAGCACAGTATGGATGAACTTCAAATAACTGTCTTGGAGTTATTTGTGTTACCACAGAAGTGAAACAAGTACTTTTATATGTTCTACATTTAAGACCATTGCATTTAGAATGAGGTGAGTGCATTTTGAGGAAAGCTGCTGTGTTTCCGATGCAGCCACTAGATGGTGGACCTTCCCTTGATTCAAAACGACGTGGTGGAAGAGGGAGGAAGAGCAGAATCTCTGGTGGAATTACTGGTGATTTTTTTTAAACCACACAATCATGTCTCCACTATTAACAGTCATTTCCAAATTTTACACATCCCCCAAAGTCTTTTGACGCACTTCCTATACAATACTGCACATATAAAGGCTCTTTACCCTGCATCCTCACAGTGCTCACTGGTGGTATGTGCTGCCTGGTATCTAAAGTCATGTTAAATTAGTGAAACAAGAATGATTACATTAGACAAGGCAGTGTGTAACTGGATGACTCAACAAGGCAAAGTATACACTGAGTTCAGACAGTGGCAACAGCAATAAGTCATCTATTGTGTGCATGTGAGTCTGTAATTATGAAATACAGTGATAAGAGTTGAAGACATCAATAATTCAAATGTAGACTTTAAATAACAAAACACATACATACACACAGAGCACATTTCCATCCTAACCTGAGGAAAAGATGAGAATGAAGATGTTATTGAGACCAAATGTTACTGTCAGTAGTCTGTTTAATGAATAAATGGATGAGACAGCCTTATCAGAGAGTTAATACAACCAGAGAAATATCTCGGCCTGTAAATTACAGTGAGGACTGAAAAACCTCCATGGGCTTGTTAAGAGCTTAAAGCTCCAGCCTGGCTCTGAATCCAAGGGTGCATCACATCAGGTGAGAGATAAGATGAAGGTAAAAGAAGATCACATTTGGACAGCATGCATGCTAACAATCAGTGGTGAGGGTTGAAACTTATGTAAACTTAATGGTTCAGAGTTTTCTTTTCTCCCTCTGCTTCTTCTCAACATGGTTTCTTTAACAGGAAGCTCCAACCACTCTGCAGTTGATGGTGGATAAGCCCAGCAGGCCTGATTTGGTTTGAACTCGTTTTTTATTCATTCCATCTCTCCCAGTACCCACACCTCCACCATGGCCCGGTTTCTCCTGGCAGGCCTTAATCTCTCTCCCTAATCGGCTGCAGACGTGAGGCTTTGCCATTCCCCACGGGGCTGCACGTGGGATATGGCCAAGTTCTCAGAGTGAGTGCAGAGGTATATGAGCAACAAAAGCAGAAAGCATTGTCACTTTCAGGGTGTATGCCACCTGGTGTTTTTCCGCAGATCTGCTGAGATGAGGAGTGGGAGTTTGCGCTGCTGTGGCTGAAGTCATGCTTACATCATGCCAAAATGTCAGCAGAATGAATGCACCTAGAGCAACCAGCTGATCCCAGCATTTGAGACCACTTAGGTCCAGCATCAAATGCACATCAGCACTTTGAAGGGATCTGAGGGAGTCTTCTTTAAGGTTCTCATTGTAAACCTAAGTCATAATAAACAGACATAAACAGCTCTGTCTTTCATGTCAGCCTTATAAAAGAGGAATAAATAAGTACAATCCACTTCAGTAAGGCCTTTGTGTAGAGGAAGCAGCTGGAGATGGCACAGAGCCCTGGTATTGTTTGCCAGCAGCTCCCTAATCGGACCATGGTGCCTTGCTGGCGTCTCCTGGAGAAGCGGGCAGGACACATCACCCACATGAAAGACACAGTTTTGAGTCTGAAGATGCTACGATGGCCACTATGGAACACTTTGTTGTCAGTTGTCTACACTAGATGAATGCCTCCTCACCTCTCTGACATTATTGTTCATGTCAGTGATTAATCTTATGGGACCAAGACAGATCGAATTACCTTTGATAATTTCTTCAGAATAACAGAGATCAAACAAAACTCCTTCTTAAGTGAGGATGGAAAATTGTGCGTAGTCCCAAGGTTTACTGTGGACTTACCCTGTTGAACCTCTTGTGTGGGACGTGCATTAGAGAATGAATTTTGAACAATATGGTGTTTTTCTCTCCTCCTTTCTCTGCCCTGAGTTGCTGTTTCTTGCTAATTCTGTCTCTCCCTTAGATGTGGTTCAGGCTATTTACAATTCCAACTTTTGGAATGAGTGTCCAACTCCCTTTCGTCTGGGATTAGATAGAGAAAGAGAGAGAGGGATGAGGGATAGGGAGGGAGCGAGAGGCGGATCGTAGCGGATACAAGTGCTGCTGAAGACTAACTTGAAAGGATTAGAAGGGGGAAATTTGAAATGTCTAGCAAGTAATAAAAGTGCTTGTTATTTGTTGTCGGCAACAAAGAGAGATCAGAGGAGCTTGAAGGACATCTGATTAGTGCTGTGAAGTTAACACATACTGTCAGAAATGTGCAGCCAAAGAAATGTATGGAATATTTACAGTCATACAGAGCATGGCTCTGGCTCCCAACCAGCTGGGAGCAGATACTAAAGAGGTAGAGGAAGGCCAACAACAATGAGACAACTTAAAGAAAAGGAGAGCAATGATTTTTTTGTTGAAACATATAAATGCTTGTGGGGAAATAAGGTGCTCATTAAACAGAGTGTCCATATGCTAAATCTATCATTTGATCATTATCAACAGGAAAGAGTTGCTCATTGAGTGAGTGTTCATTGAAATGAGCTGAGTTACTTGACTGCATGTAGATAAAAAGTGTTATGCATGTTCTCATGTGAAACGCTTGCTGTTATAGAGGGAATTGAGCAGTGACTTATTTCAGTTGGCCAAACCATTGTGTTGCATATTTTAAAACACAAAGTGACAGACGTATTTGTGTGATTAAAGACAGTGAGACATCCAGATCCTGTAAACACCCTCATCTCTGCACAGCATCAGTTGTAGATGTTGCATATTCAGTTACCAAAATTTCACAAAGGTGGTTGAACCCAGAGTTGGAAATATGTGTGGGCCCATAGAGAAAAGTAATATGTGATGCATTCACATATGGCTGGAGGGGTTTTGGACAATATTGTTGGCCTGATAAGGAATTCATTGGAAGCATAGACCTACCTCTGCCTCTACTTTGCTTTTTCACCATATGCACAGATGCAGTATTGTCCATTATTTTGGTGAGTGGTGGTGCTGTGATTTTCCACTAGTCTTTGAAGCAAATTTCGACTAATTCAAACTTGGATCCCAAATATGCTTACCTCCACAAACATGTTTAATGTACTGGCACAAGGCCAAACATGAGGTCAACATTATGAGAGCACTGATTTCACTGAGAAGAGAAACAAGTTTAATGAAAGAAGGTTAAATTTATGTGTCTCTGAATTCCCAGATGTAACTCTGATCCACTGCAATGTTTGCTTCCAGTTACAGTACAGCTGTTTTGGAGGATGGGTAATACTCCTTGTTGTGTCGTTTCTTAGTGGCCTATTGTTTACACTGCAGTTAGCCTATAAGAATTGAAGCTGTGCTTCGGTGAAACTCACATATAGTGAATGGCATGAGCTGAGTGATTACGTGGCGGCTATGCATACCATCAGGACTCACACTGGACACAAAGCAGTCTATAGGTGCAGCAGGCCAACACATGCTAGCCTTATGTTCAAGATATCTGTCTTCAATGTACATTGTTAGACCCTTTTCTCTAACACACACACAGGAAAGAGAGAGACAGACAGAGAGAAAATAACCTTCATTTTTCTTTCCATCTGGCCAAAATAGCTGTAGCTGGCGTGCAAATGGATAGTACAGTAAATCACACAATGACTGAAGAAAAAAAAGCTTTCCTTATCAGTGAAAAAACCTGAGATGGAGAAGCCCCCTGAGGATCTCTTTAGCTGAATGGTACCTTACGTTTTTCCTTCAGACTTTCTGAATAAGCTGTTTTGGGGGAGAATTTCCTCAAAAAAGCACAAATCCAGCATGTGTCTTCGTAAAACCTTGCTCTTACTGTGGCGGTGTTTATGCCGTAGTGCCCACTTATTGTGCATGCAACTTGAAAATGATGATGTCACTTAAGAATATTTTGTTTGTACTTTTTTTAATATCTGATTTATTCACCAGCTGATTAACGTGAAAAAAATGTGTTTAACTGCTGTTATGTTGAAACCAGTGCCACACAGCACCAAAGTGAATACATTAGTCATCAACAGGAAACTGACGCTAATGGCTCCCAAGTTGCGGTTTTTGAAGGACATATGTCGTGACAATTATCCAGGGCCTGGAGGAAGTGGGTTACCGGCAACACAATGCCCCAGAGTGGCCTGATATATGCCTGTCTGATAAACACTTTGGTCAGAGGAAAACAAAGTGTCAGCCGGATGTGCTTTTGAAGTCTATTTGTATTGTTTTTTTTTGCAGATAAAAGAGACAGGTGCCTTTTTTTGTTGGTGGCAGATGGACTGTGAGAAAGGAGCTACCATTTTGTGTCATTATATCCTCTTTCATATTGGTTCCCACTGAAAACGGCACGTACAGTATTTACAGGAAAGGCAAAGTTCCATTACCTGCTAGTTTTATGTTACCTTGAGATAGAGGAGGTTAAAAAGACTGCTGGCCTTTGATGAAATGGAGCAACACTTAAGCCCCAGAAACCAAGGGTCTTTGATCACTTAACTGATCTACTTATATTTAATAGCAAGACCTAAGGAACAAGCATGGGAACGGGCTGCACCTCCTTTGATGATCTGAACCGGGTTTTCATGTGCACCTCCAGCAGAGGAAACATCACAAAGCAATAAATCATTTAACTGAGACAGGATTGTGAAGACACTGTGTCTGTGAAATGGTGCAGTCATACGTGAAAACCTGTACAGAAATCCTCTTCAGGAACAATGGCTCAAATGACAATGATGACAATTACAACACACATCTGTTTGAGCTCTACAGTACATGGTTTCATGGTGCAAAACTTCTCTGTTTTGGTTCTCACTCACTGCTACTGTAAAAAAAAAAAACATGGTACTCTGCACACCAGCGCCAAACACAGTCAGCAACTAAGCTGGCTGATATTTTGCAGGTATAAAGCCAGGCACAAAGCTAAAACTAAATTGAATATTAGACTTTGTTACGCAGGTTAATAATGCATGTCTGGATGGATCATTCACCTAATGCAGGGGTGTCAAATTCAATCACACAAGGGGCCAAAATTTAAAACACGAAGTATGTAGCAGGCCAAACATACAGACAGAACAGACTAAACCCGACATCAAACAAAACAGCATACTGTCAATCTTTAAAAATAAAAATAAAATAAATACTGAATAACAAAAAAAAAAAAAATAAAACTTTGTTTTTCATTAACTTCAAGCAAAATGAGACTATTTCAGACATGAACACACTGGTGAAAACTGTATGTGATTTCAGAAAAGGGTGAAAAAATAACAGAAAAAACACATACATTTAGCCTGGTTTTTTCACCTATGTCATTTTGTCCATGTCAGAATCTTGGCATCTTTCTTGGCTGCAGGTTCATGTATGTTGGAGTTCGGTCCTGAGCTGAGTGCAGGTGTGCATCAGTGAGACGACGATGTGCCCATTTGTTTGTTTTTGTCATGACTGTACGGTAGCTGTTTAAGTGTATTATGGGATTTGTAGTGTGAGCACTATATTGTCAGGCCATTAATAATAGAAACGTAAAATTTTATGGCCCCAGCCCTTGAGTTTGACATGTGTGACCTAATGTTTCCAACATTTTCTGTACTGACTTTACAACCCAGTGTTGTGTTTTGTGATGTAGCACATCAATAATTGGAGAAACTCAGCCTCATGTTTGAGCCTCAGTCAGAGCCTGTACTGCACCAAAATCAGAGACCAGCAGACAGACCTGGTTGTAGTTAGTATCTTTAATTTGTTTGTTAGTTTTTAACCAGCAGTGGCTGACAATGTGCAATGCAAACTCTTCTCTGTACCGACAAGGTTTCAGGTTTATTTAGCCCACCCCATCCCTTGAATTAGATTATATTCATTAGCTATGTGGTGTATGAATCTCTGGCTGTTTAAGAGATTGTTATTGGTTCACTGTTCTTCCAAGGGGAAATATTCAGATAGGCATACCTACTTTTCATGAGAGGTCGTAACAATACTGTATAATACAGCTGAGATGAAAGATATTTCCTCTTAAAATCCTAAAATGAGGGCTGTCTTTTTGTTGCACACATAAAGTCTAACCTACAAATGTGTAACAATTTGTTCCACGGCAGTTCATCCAAATGTTTTCATTTGAATTTGACAGTGAAATGCTTTTGAGGTGTTCAGTGAAAACACCACATCACGTTCACACTACAGTATTTTACAAATATCTATCATTAAATCATTTCAGTGAGTAATGACTCAAAATTGGTTGGTCTCTTCAGGCGTTTGCCAAAATTGCCAGATGGCCTGTCTGGGTCTGGCTCCAGCTCTGCATTTTGTTTCCCCACTAATATATGTTACATCTGATTCACTGACTCTGACCTACATGGCAGTGGGAGGAAAGGAGGATAAATAAACCAGTGTTTCTTTACCCGAAACAAAGGAAAAAAAACAATTTGCAGCCAAGTTTAATGATGATGACAGTTTGTCTGTTATTTTCCCAGTAAAAAAAGCAAACCCCTGTTTTAAGTGTCCTTTGATGTAACTCCTTTCTGACTTGTACCATTAAATTTAACACTGGGTACAACTTGGCATAAACTCCTTTTCTCTTCCTCTCTCTTCGCTGTGAGCACTGTGCTGTGTTCAGTTTGATAAACTTCCATCAAAGTTCATGCACTGATCCATCAAACATCTTATATAGCCTGCGCTTCTCATTATTAATGTAATTGGGTTTTTCTGGAACATGGGCTCTTTCTTGTGGTCGTTATTATTCCATTGCAGTTAAATGGCCTCCTAAGTGTCATGGACGGCTGTTTGGGTGGGTACAGCAGATGAAAAGGTTTGCCTTGAGCAAAGAGAGGCGCACAGAGTCAGAAAGAGAGGCTGATCTTTGTATGAAACAGGCTTCACCATCTCACTTTTTGTTTCTTCTCCTCTTACTGCAGAGCTGACATCTAAAAGCTGCAGCTGCACAACCAGCACTTTATTTTCATCTCATTCTACACATGATGTGTCATACATGTACCATGGCTTCAACCCACATATCAGCTTCCCAAAGCCAGAGTACCTGGCCTCTCTTGTAACATATATAAAATGTCTCTTTCAGCGAGCATATATAACAAACATATACTTACAACATACCTACATATACTCACAAATGTACACTTCTTTTTTTTTGCATTACTACCATGCTCTTATAGTATTGGTACCGAGGAGGCAGCGTAATTTCTTCGCACAGAAAAAAGCTCTAACAAACCTCTGCACTGCCTGCCCAGCAGTGAGCACCAGACTGAAAGATTTAACAACTAGCATTAGCATTTAGCAGCTACAAAGCCAGCTACTTCCCTTAAGGACTAGTGAAAGGAGAGAGGATACTGGACCATTCGCCAGGTGTTCAGAAACATGTTCCAAATGAATATGTCTGTGAATGTTCTCATTCGTCCAGGTCATTGTTATCTCTCTCTCAACTGGACTTGTATTTGTCTGTAGAAGGCATTTCACCTCTTATCCAAGCGGCTTCATCAGTTCTTATGCATTGGTCTCTCTAGTCCACACTAGTCTGACCAAGCATTCCAAATGAATGCTAATGTTGCTTAAAATGTAAATAGGTAACTGTTTGCTAACAAGCTTGCCAACTTAAAAAAATACACACTTATGTATTTACTTAATACTGGAAATTTAGCAGAATAAATTCTTGAATGTGAAAAAATACCTTTGAAACTTTGTCTCATTCACAAGTTAAAAAACACACTGACACACACCCTCACAAGGACACACAGATCAGGAACAACATATGACCACTGAGAGGTGAGGTGAAAACACTGAATAACTCTTATGGGCTGTTCCTGGTCTGCAGTGGTCAGGATCTATCAAAGCTACTGTTGCTCAAACTGCTGAAGAAGTTCATGCTGCTTCTGATAGAAAGCTGTCAGAATACACAGTGCAGCACAGTTTGTTGTGTATTTGGCAGCAAAAGGGACCAACACAATATTAGGCAGTGGTCATGATGATATGACTGATCAGTTTACATATACACATGTAATCTATAAATAAACACTGTATTTTTCTTTTTTTTTTTTTTTTTTTAAGTTTTCAGGCAAGTTACAGCACAGTGTGGTGTGATTTTGCTAGTAGCCTTCATGCTAAACTGGGCACTCTTACAAAGTGCCATTGTGGGATCTTTAAAGAGTTGCTCAACATTAAAGGGGTGGTAGTGGTAGCAGGTGGTGTGCTGGAGGAAGAGGATCTCCCTGTGGTCTCATTCAGGCCTGAGAGAGAGGACTGAGACAGGTGGTCAACCCCTTTAATGTTCCTAGGCTTTTAATCTGTGCATGTGGCTGTAAAACAGGGCACACTGTACGCTGACCAAGAGCTCTTTACTGGCAGACCTGTGATATAGTTTCTGCTGCTGCTGCTGACTGTTTCATGTGCTCCCACCCTGCTTATGTGTGCAGTCACAGGGCTTTGTGCATGGCATTGCTACTTAATCCACCACTGACATATGTATTGCTCTCTGTGTTTTTGACACGTAATGTTGTTCAAGTCACCTGTCCACAACAACTGGCATTTGCCTGATATCATTTTCTTTGTTTCTGGTTTGTTCATGGGTTATTCTTGGACAGCCCTCTATAATGGTATTACAAAAGATGAAAGAATTGTTCACATAATCCTGGACAGCAGGCACATAAAACACAGAGGTGCTGTCCTGAACGGCCACAGTTTGGACATGTTTGGATTTTTGATTGATGTTACACTTCCTCTCTGCTTTAGTGTGCCTGTAGTCAAGGTACCAGTCAGGAGCCATTAGGTCAATGTGTAAAAGAGTCACTGGCTCTCAAATGTGAACCTATTCTCCTCTGTTGTGGAAACAATCAGGTGCATTGTGGCGGCCTTAAAGCAGAGAGGTATCACTTTGCATAGGGGCTGCCCCTTGTTGCTGCTTCTTCTTGATGGATTGCATCATATCCCTACATTGTTTTTCTGTGTGCTAACAGGAGGAACTGTCAATATGACCGTTTTGGGTTTCATGTTCCCAGGTCCCAAGTGCCACACAAACAAAGAGAGATTTTGTTGTGGTTTGGAGTTGTTGAGGCTCATTTGTAACAGCCCCCCCCGTGTTTGTTTGATATCTGCAGGGTCCAGCCTGCATCTCAGTTGTAATAAATCTGACAACAAGCTCCCAGGAGCAAATACTCACCTCTGTCCAATAGTTAAGGGTAAAGTAATGTTATGTTGTACCTAATCATGAATAGCTTCAGATAAATCATTAAAGCAGCAACAAATCATTGTGATTATTGATCAATTGATGATATTTTCTTGATTTAACATTATCTTAGAATATTTAAAAACAAACAAAAACTTTTTATCAATCAAATCCTTTCTGATCAGAGAAAGTTTGACATTTTTGCTTGAAATAAGACCGAAACAGACCTCTTGCTCTGACACTGCCACCATCAGTCATTCTAAAAGACATGGACTGGTGCAGCATAGCTCAAATATCCTGGCTTTTTGAATGTGAGAAGGGTATCCCACAAGTCCCATACACTGAGAAAAATATAGTGCTTGATCTACTTAAAAAAAAGTAAGGCAACTTTTTGCATCATTTTATCCCGTAGATCAACAAG
>JAFELL010002197.1:5000-34280 GCA_019059645.1 Caranx melampygus | reverse complement strand
GGTGGTGGGGGTTCAAAAAATTAGGCTTATAGCCTTGGCTAGCTCAGCCTTAGCGCTACGTTTCGGCCGACTTGGCCTTCCTCAGGCGTACTGAGCTGCCTATTTATAGTGTGCCATGCCAACTTGGCCTCTGGCCACTCTGTCCCTGGCTCTTTCCTTTCTCCTTCCCCTTTGCTTTCCTTTTTCCAACTGCCTACCCTGTCGCCTTTTCCTTCCCCTTATATATCTTTTAGTTCCTGTATTAGTATTAGTTTTCCTTTTCTTAGGTTAGTTTCTTTAGTTAGTTTCTTTAATTTAGTTCGCCACCCTTGGCCTTAATTTATTAATATATAGGGGTTAGGGTTAGGGACTAATTGGGGTTAGGTTAAGTTTAGGTTAGATGGGGTGGGGGGTTAGCCATTTAGGGCTCAATTTAGAATAGCCAGCAGAGACCGCCGGGAACCCTCCCGGGTCCTGGCGGGATAGATTAGAAACTGAACCAGGACAGGGCGAAGCCCTGGCCTGGAAGTGCACGCACCTCGAAGAGGGCCCCAACGGCCCCCACTGGCCAATCCAATTAAAACCACCACCCGAAGGTGGTGGGGGTTCAAAAAATTAGGCTTATAGCCTTTGGCTAGCTCAGCCTTAGCGCTACGTTTCGGCCGACTTGGCCTCCTCAGGCGTACTGAGCTGCCTATTTATAGTGTGCCATGCCAACTTGGCCTCTGGCCACTCTGTCCCTGGCTCTTTCCTTTCTCCTTCCCTTTGCTTTCCTTTTTCCAACTGCCTACCCTGTCGCCTTTCCTTCCCCTTATATATCTTTTAGTTCCTGTATTAGTATTAGTTTTTCCTTTTCTTAGGTTTAGTTTCTTTAGTTAGTTTCTTAATTTAGTTCGCCACCCTTGCCTTAATTTATTAATATATAGGGGTTAGGGTTAGGGACTAATTGGGGTTAGGTTAAGTTTAGGTTAGATGGGGTGGGGGGTTAGCCATTTAGGGCTCAATTTAGAATAGCCAGCAGAGACCGCCAGGGAACCCTCCGGGTCCTGGCGGGATAGGATTAGAAACTGAACCAGGACAGGGCGAAGCCCTGGCCTGGAAGTGCACGCACCTCGAAGAGGGCCCCAACGGCCCCCACTGGCCAATCCAATTAAAAAAACCACCCGAAGGTGGTGGGGGTTCAAAAAATTAGGCTTATAGCCTTTGGCTAGCTCAGCCTTAGCGCTACGTTTCGGCCGACTTGGCCTTCCTCAGGCGTACTGAGCTGCCTATATAGTGTGCCATGCCAACTTGGCCTCTGGCCACTCTGTCCCTGGCTCTTTCCTTTTCCTTCCCCTTTGCTTTCCTTTTTCCAACTGCCTACCCTGTCGCCTTTCCTTCCCCTTATATATCTTTTAGTTCCTGTATTAGTATTAGTTTTCCTTTCTTAGGTTTAGTTTCTTTAGTTAGTTTCTTTAATTTAGTTCGCCACCCTTGGCCTTAATTTATTAATATATAGGGGTTAGGGTTAGGGACTAATTGGGTTAGGTTAAGTTTAGGTTAGATGGGGTGGGGGGTTAGCCATTTAGGGCTCAATTTAGAATAGCCAGCAGAGACCGCCAGGGAACCCTCCGGGTCCTGGCGGGATAGGATTAGAAACTGAACAGGACAGGGCGAAGCCCTGGCCTGGAAGTGCACGCACCTCGAAGAGGGCCCCAACGGCCCCCAATGGCCAATCCAATTAAAAACCCACCCGAAGGTGGTGGGGGTTCAAAAAATTAGGCTTATAGCTTTGGCTAGCTCAGCCTTAGCGCTACGTTTCGGCCGACTTGGCCTTCCTCAGGCGTACTGAGCTGCCTATTTATAGTGTGCCATGCCTTGGCCTCTGGCCACTCTGTCCCTGGCTCTTTCCTTTCTCCTTCCCCTTGCTTTCCTTTTCCAACTGCCTACCTGTCGCCTTTTCCTTCCCCCTTATATATCTTTTAGTTCCTGTATTAGTATTAGTTTTTCCTTTTCTTAGGTTTAGTTTCTTTAGTTAGTTTCTTTAATTTAGTTCGCCACCCTTGGCCTTAATTTATTAATATATAGGGGTTAGGGTTAGGGACTAATTGGGGTTAGGTTAAGTTTAGGTTAGATGGGGGGGGGGTTAGCCATTTAGGGCTCAATTTAGAATAGCCAGCAGAGACCGCCAGGGAACCCTCCCGGGTCCTGGCGGGATAGGATTAGAAACTGAACCAGGACAGGGCGAAGCCCTGGCCTGGAAGTGCACGCACCTCGAAGAGGGCCCAACGGCCCCCACTGGCCAATCAATTAAAACCACCACCCGAAGGTGGTGGGGGTTCAAAAATTAGGCTTATAGCCTTTGGCTAGCTCAGCCTTAGCGCTACGTTTCGGCCGACTTGGCCTTCCTCAGGCGTACTGAGCTGCCTATTTATAGTGTGCCATGCCAACTTGGCCTCTGGCCACTCTGTCCCTGGCTCTTCTTTCTCCTTCCCCTTTGCTTTCCTTTTTCCAACTGCCTACCCTGTCGCCTTTTCCTTCCCCTATATACTTTTAGTTCCTGTATTAGTATTAGTTTTTCCTTTTCTTAGGTTTAGTTTCTTTAGTTAGTTTCTTTAATTTAGTTCGCCACCCTTGGCCTTAATTTATTAATATATAGGGGTTAGGGTTAGGGACTAATTGGGGTTAGGTTAAGTTTAGGTTAGATGGGGTGGGGGGTTAGCCATTTAGGGCTCAATTTAGAATAGCCAGCAGAGACCGCCAGGGAACCCTCCGGGTCCTGGCGGGATAGGATTAGAAACTGAACCAGGACAGGGCGAAGCCCTGGCCTGGAAGTGCACGCACCTCGAAGAGGGCCCCAACGGCCCCCACTGGCCAATCCAATTAAAACCACCACCCGAAGGTGGTGGGGGTTCAAAAAATTAGGCTTATAGCCTTTGGCTAGCTCAGCCTTAGCGCTACGTTTCGGCCGACTTGGCCTTCCTCAGGCGTACTGAGCTGCCTATTATAGTGTGCCATGCCAACTTGGCCTCTGGCCACTCTGTCCCTGGCTCTTTCCTTTCTCCTTCCCCTTTGCTTTCCTTTTTCCAACTGCCTACCCTGTCGCCTTTCCTTCCCCTTATATATCTTTAGTTCCTGTATTAGTATTAGTTTTTCCTTTTCTTAGGTTTAGTTTCTTTAGTTAGTTTCTTTAATTTAGTTCGCCACCCTTGGCCTTAATTTATTAATATATAGGGGTTAGGGTTAGGGACTAATGGGGTTAGGTTAAGTTTAGGTTAGATGGGGTGGGGGGTTAGCCATTTAGGGCTCAATTTAGAATAGCCAGCAGAGACCGCCAGGGAACCCTCCCGGGTCCTGGCGGGATAGGATTAGAAACTGAACCAGGACAGGGCGAAGCCCTGGCCTGGAAGTGCACGCACCTCGAAGAGGGCCCCAACGGCCCCCACTGGCCAATCCAATTAAAACCACCACCCGAAGGTGGTGGGGGTTCAAAAAATTAGGCTTATAGCCTTTGGCTAGCTCAGCCTTAGCGCTACGTTTCGGCCGACTTGGCCTTCCTCAGGCGTACTGAGCTGCCTATTTATAGTGTGCCATGCCAACTTGGCCTCTGGCCACTCTGTCCCTGGCTCTTTCCTTTCTCCTTCCCTTTGCTTTCCTTTTTCCAACTGCCTACCCTGTCGCCTTTTCCTTCCCCCTTATATATCTTTTAGTTCCTGTATTAGTATTAGTTTTTCTTTCTTAGGTTTGTTTCTTTAGTTAGTTTCTTTAATTTAGTTCGCCACCCTTGGCCTTAATTATTAATATATAGGGGTTAGGGTTAGGGACTAATTGGGGTTAGGTTAAGTTTAGGTTAGATGGGGTGGGGGGTTAGCCATTTAGGGCTCAATTTAGAATAGCCAGCAGAGACCGCCAGGGAACCCTCCGGGTCCTGGCGGGATAGGATTAGAAACTGAACCAGGACAGGGCGAAGCCCTGGCCTGGAAGTGCACGCACTCGAAGAGGGCCCCAACGGCCCCACTGGCCAATCCATTAAAACACCACCCGAAGGTGGTGGGGGTTCAAAAAATTAGGCTTATAGCCTTTGGCTAGCTCAGCCTTAGCGCTACGTTTCGGCCGACTTGGCCTTCCTCAGGCGTACTGAGCTGCTATTATAGTGTGCCATGCCAACTTGGCCTCTGGCCACTCTGTCCCTGGCTCTTTCCTTTCTCCTTCCCCTTTGCTTTCTTTTTCCAACTGCCTACCCTGTCGCCTTTCCTTCCCCTTATATATCTTTAGTTCCTGTATTAGTATTAGTTTTTCCTTTTCTTAGGTTTAGTTTCTTTAGTTAGTTTCTTTAATTTAGTTCGCCACCCTTGGCCTTAATTTATTAATATATAGGGGTTAGGTTAGGGACTAATTGGGGTTAGGTTAAGTTTAGGTTAGATGGGGTGGGGGGTTAGCCATTTAGGGCTCAATTAGAATAGCCAGCAGAGACCGCCAGGGAACCCTCCCGGGTCCTGGCGGGATAGGATTAGAAACTGAACCAGGACAGGGCGAAGCCCTGGCCTGGAAGTGCACGCACCTCGAAGAGGGCCCCAACGGCCCCCACTGGCCAATCCAATTAAAACCACCACCGAAGGTGGTGGGGGTTCAAAAAATTAGGCTTATAGCCTTTGGCTAGCTCAGCCTTAGCGCTACGTTTCGGCCGACTTGGCCTTCCTCAGGCGTACTGAGCTGCCTATTTATAGTGTGCCATGCCAACTTGGCCTCTGGCCACTCTGTCCCTGGCTCTTTCCTTTCTCCTTCCCCTTTGCTTTCCTTTTTCCAACTGCCTACCCTGTCGCCTTTTCCTTCCCCTTATATATCTTTTAGTTCCTGTATTAGTATTAGTTTTTCTTTTCTTAGGTTTAGTTTCTTTAGTTAGTTTCTTTAATTTAGTTCGCACCCTTGGCCTTAATTTATTAATTATAGGGGTTAGGGTTAGGGACTAATTGGGGTTAGGTTAAGTTTAGGTTAGATGGGGTGGGGGGTAGCCATTTAGGGCTCAATTTAGAATAGCCAGCAGAGACCGCCAGGGAACCCTCCGGGTCCTGGCGGGATAGGATTAGAAACTGAACCAGGACAGGGCGAAGCCCTGGCCTGGAAGTGCACGCACCTCGAAGAGGGCCCAACGGCCCCCACTGGCCAATCCAATTAAAACCACCACCCGAAGGTGGTGGGGGTTCAAAAAATTAGGCTTATAGCCTTTGGCTAGCTCAGCCTTAGCGCTACGTTTCGGCCGACTTGGCCTTCCTCAGGCGTACTGAGCTGCCTATTTATAGTGTGCCATGCCAACTTGGCCTCTGGCCACTCTGTCCCTGGCTCTTTCCTTTCTCCTTCCCCTTTGCTTTCCTTTTTCCAACTGCCTACCCTGTCGCCTTTCCTTCCCCCTTATATATCTTTTAGTTCCTGTATTAGTATTAGTTTTCCTTTTCTTAGGTTTAGTTTCTTTAGTTAGTTTCTTAATTTAGTTCGCCACCCTTGGCCTTAATTTATTAATATATAGGGGTTAGGGTTAGGGACTAATTGGGGTTAGGTTAAGTTTAGGTTAGATGGGGTGGGGGGTTAGCCATTTAGGGCTCAATTTAGAATAGCCAGCAGAGACCGCCAGGGAACCCTCCCGGGTCCTGGCGGGATAGGATTAGAAACTGAACCAGGACAGGGCGAAGCCCTGGCCTGGAAGTGCACGCACCTCGAAGAGGGCCCAACGGCCCCCACTGGCCAATCCAATTAAAACCACCACCCGAAGGTGGTGGGGGTTCAAAAATTAGGCTTATAGCCTTTGGCTAGCTCAGCCTTAGCGCTACGTTTCGGCCGACTTGGCCTTCCTCAGGCGTACTGAGCTGCCTATTTATAGTGTGCCATGCCAACTTGGCCTCTGGCCACTCTGTCCCTGGCTCTTTCCTTTCTCCTTCCCCTTTGCTTTCCTTTTTCCAACTGCCTACCCTGTCGCCTTTTCCTTCCCCCTTATATATCTTTTAGTTCCTGTATTAGTATTAGTTTTTCCTTTTCTTAGGTTTAGTTTCTTTAGTTAGTTTCTTTAATTTAGTTCGCCACCCTTGGCCTTAATTTATTAATATATAGGGTTAGGGTTAGGGACTAATTGGGGTTAGGTTAAGTTTAGGTTAGATGGGGTGGGGGGTTAGCCATTTAGGGCTCAATTTAGAATAGCCAGCAGAGACCGCCAGGGAACCCTCCCGGGTCCTGGCGGGATAGGATTAGAAACTGAACCAGGACAGGGCGAAGCCCTGGCCTGGAAGTGCACGCACCTCGAAGAGGGCCCCAACGGCCCCCACTGGCCAATCCAATTAAAACCACCACCCGAAGGTGGTGGGGGTTCAAAAAATTAGGCTTATAGCCTTTGGCTAGCTCAGCCTTAGCGCTACGTTTCGGCCGACTTGGCCTTCCTCAGGCGTACTGAGCTGCCTATTTATAGTGTGCCATGCCAACTTGGCCTCTGGCCACTCTGTCCCTGGCTCTTTCCTTTCTCCTTCCCCTTTGCTTTCCTTTTTCCAACTGCCTACCCTGTCGCCTTTTCCTTCCCCCTTATATATCTTTTAGTTCCTGTATTAGTATTAGTTTTTCCTTTTCTTAGGTTTAGTTTCTTTAGTTAGTTTCTTTAATTTAGTTCGCCACCCTTGGCCTTAATTTATTAATATATAGGGGTTAGGGTTAGGGACTAATTGGGGTTAGGTTAAGTTTAGGTTAGATGGGGTGGGGGGTTAGCCATTTAGGGCTCAATTTAGAATAGCCAGCAGAGACCGCCAGGGAACCCTCCCGGGTCCTGGCGGGATAGGATTAGAAACTGAACCAGGACAGGGCGAAGCCCTGGCCTGGAAGTGCACGCACCTCGAAGAGGCCCCAACGGCCCCCACTGGCCAATCCAATTAAAACCACCACCCGAAGGTGGTGGGGGTTCAAAAAATTAGGCTTATAGCCTTTGGCTAGCTCAGCCTTAGCGCTACGTTTCGGCCGACTTGGCCTTCCTCAGGCGTACTGAGCTGCCTATTTATAGTGTGCCATGCCAACTTGGCCTCTGGCCACTCTGTCCCTGGCTCTTTCCTTTCTCCTTCCCCTTTGCTTTCCTTTTTCCAACTGCCTACCCTGTCGCCTTTTCCTTCCCCCTTATATATCTTTTAGTTCCTGTATTAGTATTAGTTTTTCCTTTTCTTAGGTTTAGTTTCTTTAGTTAGTTTCTTTAATTTAGTTCGCCACCCTTGGCCTTAATTTATTAATATATAGGGGTTAGGGTTAGGGACTAATTGGGGTTAGGTTAAGTTTAGGTTAGATGGGGTGGGGGGTTAGCCATTTAGGGCTCAATTTAGAATAGCCAGCAGAGACCGCCAGGGAACCCTCCCGGGTCCTGGCGGGATAGGATTAGAAACTGAACCAGGACAGGGCGAAGCCCTGGCCTGGAAGTGCACGCACCTCGAAGAGGGCCCCAACGGCCCCCACTGGCCAATCCAATTAAAACCACCACCCGAAGGTGGTGGGGGTTCAAAAAATTAGGCTTATAGCCTTTGGCTAGCTCAGCCTTAGCGCTACGTTTCGGCCGACTTGGCCTTCCTCAGGCGTACTGAGCTGCCTATTTATAGTGTGCCATGCCAACTTGGCCTCTGGCCACTCTGTCCCTGGCTCTTTCCTTTCTCCTTCCCCTTTGCTTTCCTTTTTCCAACTGCCTACCCTGTCGCCTTTTCCTTCCCCCTTATATATCTTTTAGTTCCTGTATTAGTATTAGTTTTTCCTTTTCTTAGGTTTAGTTTCTTTAGTTAGTTTCTTTAATTTAGTTCGCCACCCTTGGCCTTAATTTATTAATATATAGGGGTTAGGGTTAGGGACTAATTGGGGTTAGGTTAAGTTTAGGTTAGATGGGGTGGGGGGTTAGCCATTTAGGGCTCAATTTAGAATAGCCAGCAGAGACCGCCAGGGAACCCTCCCGGGTCCTGGCGGGATAGGATTAGAAACTGAACCAGGACAGGGCGAAGCCCTGGCCTGGAAGTGCACGCACCTCGAAGAGGGCCCCAACGGCCCCCACTGGCCAATCCAATTAAAACCACCACCCGAAGGTGGTGGGGGTTCAAAAAATTAGGCTTATAGCCTTTGGCTAGCTCAGCCTTAGCGCTACGTTTCGGCCGACTTGGCCTTCCTCAGGCGTACTGAGCTGCCTATTTATAGTGTGCCATGCCAACTTGGCCTCTGGCCACTCTGTCCCTGGCTCTTTCCTTTCTCCTTCCCCTTTGCTTTCCTTTTTCCAACTGCCTACCCTGTCGCCTTTTCCTTCCCCCTTATATATCTTTTAGTTCCTGTATTAGTATTAGTTTTCCTTTTCTTAGGTTTAGTTTCTTTAGTTAGTTTCTTTAATTTAGTTCGCCACCCTTGGCCTTAATTTATTAATATATAGGGGTTAGGGTTAGGGACTAATTGGGGTTAGGTTAAGTTTAGGTTAGATGGGGTGGGGGGTTAGCCATTTAGGGCTCAATTTAGAATAGCCAGCAGAGACCGCCAGGGAACCCTCCCGGGTCCTGGCGGGATAGGATTAGAAACTGAACCAGGACAGGGCGAAGCCCTGGCCTGGAAGTGCACGCACCTCGAAGAGGGCCCCAACGGCCCCCACTGGCCAATCCAATTAAAACCACCACCCGAAGGTGGTGGGGGTTCAAAAAATTAGGCTTATAGCCTTTGGCTAGCTCAGCCTTAGCGCTACGTTTCGGCCGACTTGGCCTTCCTCAGGCGTACTGAGCTGCCTATTTATAGTGTGCCATGCCAACTTGGCCTCTGGCCACTCTGTCCCTGGCTCTTTCCTTTCTCCTTCCCCTTTGCTTTCCTTTTTCCAACTGCCTACCCTGTCGCCTTTTCCTTCCCCCTTATATATCTTTTAGTTCCTGTATTAGTATTAGTTTTTCCTTTTCTTAGGTTTAGTTTCTTTAGTTAGTTTCTTTAATTTAGTTCGCCACCCTTGGCCTTAATTTATTAATATATAGGGGTTAGGGTTAGGGACTAATTGGGGTTAGGTTAAGTTTAGGTTAGATGGGGTGGGGGGTTAGCCATTTAGGGCTCAATTTAGAATAGCCAGCAGAGACCGCCAGGGAACCCTCCCGGGTCCTGGCGGGATAGGATTAGAAACTGAACCAGGACAGGGCGAAGCCCTGGCCTGGAAGTGCACGCACCTCGAAGAGGGCCCCAACGGCCCCCACTGGCCAATCCAATTAAAACCACCACCCGAAGGTGGTGGGGGTTCAAAAAATTAGGCTTATAGCCTTTGGCTAGCTCAGCCTTAGCGCTACGTTTCGGCCGACTTGGCCTTCCTCAGGCGTACTGAGCTGCCTATTTATAGTGTGCCATGCCAACTTGGCCTCTGGCCACTCTGTCCCTGGCTCTTTCCTTTCTCCTTCCCCTTTGCTTTCCTTTTTCCAACTGCCTACCCTGTCGCCTTTTCCTCCCCCTTATATATCTTTTAGTTCCTGTATTAGTATTAGTTTTTCCTTTTCTTAGGTTTAGTTTCTTTAGTTAGTTTCTTTAATTTAGTTCGCCACCCTTGGCCTTAATTTATTAATATATAGGGGTTAGGGTTAGGGACTAATTGGGGTTAGGTTAAGTTTAGGTTAGATGGGGTGGGGGGTTAGCCATTTAGGGCTCAATTTAGAATAGCCAGCAGAGACCGCCAGGGAACCCTCCCGGGTCCTGGCGGGATAGGATTAGAAACTGAACCAGGACAGGGCGAAGCCCTGGCCTGGAAGTGCACGCACCTCGAAGAGGGCCCCAACGGCCCCCACTGGCCAATCCAATTAAAACCACCACCCGAAGGTGGTGGGGGTTCAAAAAATTAGGCTTATAGCCTTTGGCTAGCTCAGCCTTAGCGCTACGTTTCGGCCGACTTGGCCTTCCTCAGGCGTACTGAGCTGCCTATTTATAGTGTGCCATGCCAACTTGGCCTCTGGCCACTCTGTCCCTGGCTCTTTCCTTTCTCCTTCCCCTTTGCTTTCCTTTTTCCAACTGCCTACCCTGTCGCCTTTTCCTTCCCCCTTATATATCTTTTAGTTCCTGTATTAGTATTAGTTTTTCCTTTTCTTAGGTTTAGTTTCTTTAGTTAGTTTCTTTAATTTAGTTCGCCACCCTTGGCCTTAATTTATTAATATATAGGGGTTAGGGTTAGGGACTAATTGGGGTTAGGTTAAGTTTAGGTTAGATGGGGTGGGGGGTTAGCCATTTAGGGCTCAATTTAGAATAGCCAGCAGAGACCGCCAGGGAACCCTCCCGGGTCCTGGCGGGATAGGATTAGAAACTGAACCAGGACAGGGCGAAGCCCTGGCCTGGAAGTGCACGCACCTCGAAGAGGGCCCCAACGGCCCCCACTGGCCAATCCAATTAAAACCACCACCCGAAGGTGGTGGGGGTTCAAAAAATTAGGCTTATAGCCTTTGGCTAGCTCAGCCTTAGCGCTACGTTTCGGCCGACTTGGCCTTCCTCAGGCGTACTGAGCTGCCTATTTATAGTGTGCCATGCCAACTTGGCCTCTGGCCACTCTGTCCCTGGCTCTTTCCTTTCTCCTTCCCCTTTGCTTTCCTTTTTCCAACTGCCTACCCTGTCGCCTTTTCCTTCCCCCTTATATATCTTTTAGTTCCTGTATTAGTATTAGTTTTTCCTTTTCTTAGGTTTAGTTTCTTTAGTTAGTTTCTTTAATTTAGTTCGCCACCCTTGGCCTTAATTTATTAATATATAGGGGTTAGGGTTAGGGACTAATTGGGGTTAGGTTAAGTTTAGGTTAGATGGGGTGGGGGGTTAGCCATTTAGGGCTCAATTTAGAATAGCCAGCAGAGACCGCCAGGGAACCCTCCCGGGTCCTGGCGGGATAGGATTAGAAACTGAACCAGGACAGGGCGAAGCCCTGGCCTGGAAGTGCACGCACCTCGAAGAGGGCCCCAACGGCCCCCACTGGCCAATCCAATTAAAACCACCACCCGAAGGTGGTGGGGGTTCAAAAAATTAGGCTTATAGCCTTTGGCTAGCTCAGCCTTAGCGCTACGTTTCGGCCGACTTGGCCTTCCTCAGGCGTACTGAGCTGCCTATTTATAGTGTGCCATGCCAACTTGGCCTCTGGCCACTCTGTCCCTGGCTCTTTCCTTTCTCCTTCCCCTTTGCTTTCCTTTTTCCAACTGCCTACCCTGTCGCCTTTTCCTTCCCCTTATATATCTTTTAGTTCCTGTATTAGTATTAGTTTTTCCTTTTCTTAGGTTTAGTTTCTTTAGTTAGTTTCTTTAATTTAGTTCGCCACCCTTGGCCTTAATTTATTAATATATAGGGGTTAGGGTTAGGGACTAATTGGGGTTAGGTTAAGTTTAGGTTAGATGGGGTGGGGGGTTAGCCATTTAGGGCTCAATTTAGAATAGCCAGCAGAGACCGCCAGGGAACCCTCCCGGGTCCTGGCGGGATAGGATTAGAAACTGAACCAGGACAGGGCGAAGCCCTGGCCTGGAAGTGCACGCACCTCGAAGAGGGCCCCAACGGCCCCCACTGGCCAATCCAATTAAAACCACCACCCGAAGGTGGTGGGGGTTCAAAAAATTAGGCTTATAGCCTTTGGCTAGCTCAGCCTTAGCGCTACGTTTCGGCCGACTTGGCCTTCCTCAGGCGTACTGAGCTGCCTATTTATAGTGTGCCATGCCAACTTGGCCTCTGGCCACTCTGTCCCTGGCTCTTTCCTTTCTCCTTCCCCTTTGCTTTCCTTTTTCCAACTGCCTACCCTGTCGCCTTTTCCTTCCCCTTATATATCTTTTAGTTCCTGTATTAGTATTAGTTTTTCCTTTTCTTAGGTTTAGTTTCTTTAGTTAGTTTCTTTAATTTAGTTCGCCACCCTTGGCCTTAATTTATTAATATATAGGGGTTAGGGTTAGGGACTAATTGGGGTTAGGTTAAGTTTAGGTTAGATGGGGTGGGGGGTTAGCCATTTAGGGCTCAATTTAGAATAGCCAGCAGAGACCGCCAGGGAACCCTCCCGGGTCCTGGCGGGATAGGATTAGAAACTGAACCAGGACAGGGCGAAGCCCTGGCCTGGAAGTGCACGCACCTCGAAGAGGGCCCCAACGGCCCCACTGGCCAATCCAATTAAAACCACCACCCGAAGGTGGTGGGGGTTCAAAAAATTAGGCTTATAGCCTTTGGCTAGCTCAGCCTTAGCGCTACGTTTCGGCCGACTTGGCCTTCCTCAGGCGTACTGAGCTGCCTATTTATAGTGTGCCATGCCAACTTGGCCTCTGGCCACTCTGTCCCTGGCTCTTTCCTTTCTCCTTCCCCTTTGCTTTCCTTTTTCCAACTGCCTACCCTGTCGCCTTTTCCTTCCCCTTATATATCTTTTAGTTCCTGTATTAGTATTAGTTTTTCCTTTTCTTAGGTTTAGTTTCTTTAGTTAGTTTCTTTAATTTAGTTCGCCACCCTTGGCCTTAATTTATTAATATATAGGGGTTAGGGTTAGGGACTAATTGGGGTTAGGTTAAGTTTAGGTTAGATGGGGTGGGGGGTTAGCCATTTAGGGCTCAATTTAGAATAGCCAGCAGAGACCGCCAGGGAACCCTCCCGGGTCCTGGCGGGATAGGATTAGAAACTGAACCAGGACAGGGCGAAGCCCTGGCCTGGAAGTGCACGCACCTCGAAGAGGGCCCCAACGGCCCCCACTGGCCAATCCAATTAAAACCACCACCCGAAGGTGGTGGGGGTTCAAAAAATTAGGCTTATAGCCTTTGGCTAGCTCAGCCTTAGCGCTACGTTTCGGCCGACTTGGCCTTCCTCAGGCGTACTGAGCTGCCTATTTATAGTGTGCCATGCCAACTTGGCCTCTGGCCACTCTGTCCCTGGCTCTTTCCTTTCTCCTTCCCCTTTGCTTTCCTTTTTCCAACTGCCTACCCTGTCGCCTTTTCCTTCCCCCTTATATATCTTTTAGTTCCTGTATTAGTATTAGTTTTTCCTTTTCTTAGGTTTAGTTTCTTTAGTTAGTTTCTTTAATTTAGTTCGCCACCCTTGGCCTTAATTTATTAATATATAGGGGTTAGGGTTAGGGACTAATTGGGGTTAGGTTAAGTTTAGGTTAGATGGGGTGGGGGGTTAGCCATTTAGGGCTCAATTTAGAATAGCCAGCAGAGACCGCCAGGGAACCCTCCCGGGTCCTGGCGGGATAGGATTAGAAACTGAACCAGGACAGGGCGAAGCCCTGGCCTGGAAGTGCACGCACCTCGAAGAGGGCCCCAACGGCCCCCACTGGCCAATCCAATTAAAACCACCACCCGAAGGTGGTGGGGGTTCAAAAAATTAGGCTTATAGCCTTTGGCTAGCTCAGCCTTAGCGCTACGTTTCGGCCGACTTGGCCTTCCTCAGGCGTACTGAGCTGCCTATTTATAGTGTGCCATGCCAACTTGGCCTCTGGCCACTCTGTCCCTGGCTCTTTCCTTTCTCCTTCCCCTTTGCTTTCCTTTTTCCAACTGCCTACCCTGTCGCCTTTTCCTTCCCCCTTATATATCTTTTAGTTCCTGTATTAGTATTAGTTTTTCCTTTTCTTAGGTTTAGTTTCTTTAGTTAGTTTCTTTAATTTAGTTCGCCACCCTTGGCCTTAATTTATTAATATATAGGGGTTAGGGTTAGGGACTAATTGGGGTTAGGTTAAGTTTAGGTTAGATGGGGTGGGGGGTTAGCCATTTAGGGCTCAATTTAGAATAGCCAGCAGAGACCGCCAGGGAACCCTCCCGGGTCCTGGCGGGATAGGATTAGAAACTGAACCAGGACAGGGCGAAGCCCTGGCCTGGAAGTGCACGCACCTCGAAGAGGGCCCCAACGGCCCCCACTGGCCAATCCAATTAAAACCACCACCCGAAGGTGGTGGGGGTTCAAAAAATTAGGCTTATAGCCTTTGGCTAGCTCAGCCTTAGCGCTACGTTTCGGCCGACTTGGCCTTCCTCAGGCGTACTGAGCTGCCTATTTATAGTGTGCCATGCCAACTTGGCCTCTGGCCACTCTGTCCCTGGCTCTTTCCTTTCTCCTTCCCCTTTGCTTTCCTTTTTCCAACTGCCTACCCTGTCGCCTTTTCCTTCCCCTTATATATCTTTTAGTTCCTGTATTAGTATTAGTTTTTCCTTTTCTTAGGTTTAGTTTCTTTAGTTAGTTTCTTTAATTTAGTTCGCCACCCTTGGCCTTAATTTATTAATATATAGGGGTTAGGGTTAGGGACTAATTGGGGTTAGGTTAAGTTTAGGTTAGATGGGGTGGGGGGTTAGCCATTTAGGGCTCAATTTAGAATAGCCAGCAGAGACCGCCAGGGAACCCTCCCGGGTCCTGGCGGGATAGGATTAGAAACTGAACCAGGACAGGGCGAAGCCCTGGCCTGGAAGTGCACGCACCTCGAAGAGGGCCCCAACGGCCCCCACTGGCCAATCCAATTAAAACCACCACCCGAAGGTGGTGGGGGTTCAAAAAATTAGGCTTATAGCCTTTGGCTAGCTCAGCCTTAGCGCTACGTTTCGGCCGACTTGGCCTTCCTCAGGCGTACTGAGCTGCCTATTTATAGTGTGCCATGCCAACTTGGCCTCTGGCCACTCTGTCCCTGGCTCTTTCCTTTCTCCTTCCCCTTTGCTTTCCTTTTTCCAACTGCCTACCCTGTCGCCTTTTCCTTCCCCTTATATATCTTTTAGTTCCTGTATTAGTATTAGTTTTTCCTTTTCTTAGGTTTAGTTTCTTTAGTTAGTTTCTTTAATTTAGTTCGCCACCCTTGGCCTTAATTTATTAATATATAGGGGTTAGGGTTAGGGACTAATTGGGGTTAGGTTAAGTTTAGGTTAGATGGGGTGGGGGGTTAGCCATTTAGGGCTCAATTTAGAATAGCCAGCAGAGACCGCCAGGGAACCCTCCCGGGTCCTGGCGGGATAGGATTAGAAACTGAACCAGGACAGGGCGAAGCCCTGGCCTGGAAGTGCACGCACCTCGAAGAGGGCCCCAACGGCCCCCACTGGCCAATCCAATTAAAACCACCACCCGAAGGTGGTGGGGGTTCAAAAAATTAGGCTTATAGCCTTTGGCTAGCTCAGCCTTAGCGCTACGTTTCGGCCGACTTGGCCTTCCTCAGGCGTACTGAGCTGCCTATTTATAGTGTGCCATGCCAACTTGGCCTCTGGCCACTCTGTCCCTGGCTCTTTCCTTTCTCCTTCCCTTTGCTTTCCTTTTTCCAACTGCCTACCCTGTCGCCTTTTCCTTCCCCCTTATATATCTTTTAGTTCCTGTATTAGTATTAGTTTTTCCTTTTCTTAGGTTTAGTTTCTTTAGTTAGTTTCTTTAATTTAGTTCGCCACCCTTGGCCTTAATTTATTAATATATAGGGGTTAGGGTTAGGGACTAATTGGGGTTAGGTTAAGTTTAGGTTAGATGGGGTGGGGGGTTAGCCATTTAGGGCTCAATTTAGAATAGCCAGCAGAGACCGCCAGGGAACCCTCCCGGGTCCTGGCGGGATAGGATTAGAAACTGAACCAGGACAGGGCGAAGCCCTGGCCTGGAAGTGCACGCACCTCGAAGAGGGCCCCAACGGCCCCCACTGGCCAATCCAATTAAAACCACCACCCGAAGGTGGTGGGGGTTCAAAAAATTAGGCTTATAGCCTTTGGCTAGCTCAGCCTTAGCGCTACGTTTCGGCCGACTTGGCCTTCCTCAGGCGTACTGAGCTGCCTATTTATAGTGTGCCATGCCAACTTGGCCTCTGGCCACTCTGTCCCTGGCTCTTTCCTTTCTCCTTCCCCTTTGCTTTCCTTTTTCCAACTGCCTACCCTGTCGCCTTTTCCTTCCCCCTTATATATCTTTTAGTTCCTGTATTAGTATTAGTTTTTCCTTTTCTTAGGTTTAGTTTCTTTAGTTAGTTTCTTTAATTTAGTTCGCCACCCTTGGCCTTAATTTATTAATATATAGGGGTTAGGGTTAGGGACTAATTGGGGTTAGGTTAAGTTTAGGTTAGATGGGGTGGGGGGTTAGCCATTTAGGGCTCAATTTAGAATAGCCAGCAGAGACCGCCAGGGAACCCTCCCGGGTCCTGGCGGGATAGGATTAGAAACTGAACCAGGACAGGGCGAAGCCCTGGCCTGGAAGTGCACGCACCTCGAAGAGGGCCCCAACGGCCCCCACTGGCCAATCCAATTAAAACCACCACCCGAAGGTGGTGGGGGTTCAAAAAATTAGGCTTATAGCCTTTGGCTAGCTCAGCCTTAGCGCTACGTTTCGGCCGACTTGGCCTTCCTCAGGCGTACTGAGCTGCCTATTTATAGTGTGCCATGCCAACTTGGCCTCTGGCCACTCTGTCCCTGGCTCTTTCCTTTCTCCTTCCCCTTTGCTTTCCTTTTTCCAACTGCCTACCCTGTCGCCTTTTCCTTCCCCCTTATATATCTTTTAGTTCCTGTATTAGTATTAGTTTTTCCTTTTCTTAGGTTTAGTTTCTTTAGTTAGTTTCTTTAATTTAGTTCGCCACCCTTGGCCTTAATTTATTAATATATAGGGGTTAGGGTTAGGGACTAATTGGGGTTAGGTTAAGTTTAGGTTAGATGGGGTGGGGGGTTAGCCATTTAGGGCTCAATTTAGAATAGCCAGCAGAGACCGCCAGGGAACCCTCCGGGTCCTGGCGGGATAGGATTAGAAACTGAACCAGGACAGGGCGAAGCCCTGGCCTGGAAGTGCACGCACCTCGAAGAGGGCCCCAACGGCCCCCACTGGCCAATCCAATTAAAACCACCACCCGAAGGTGGTGGGGGTTCAAAAAATTAGGCTTATAGCCTTTGGCTAGCTCAGCCTTAGCGCTACGTTTCGGCCGACTTGGCCTTCCTCAGGCGTACTGAGCTGCCTATTTATAGTGTGCCATGCCAACTTGGCCTCTGGCCACTCTGTCCCTGGCTCTTTCCTTTCTCCTTCCCCTTTGCTTTCCTTTTTCCAACTGCCTACCCTGTCGCCTTTTCCTTCCCCCTTATATATCTTTTAGTTCCTGTATTAGTATTAGTTTTTCCTTTTCTTAGGTTTAGTTTCTTTAGTTAGTTTCTTTAATTTAGTTCGCCACCCTTGGCCTTAATTTATTAATATATAGGGGTTAGGGTTAGGGACTAATTGGGGTTAGGTTAAGTTTAGGTTAGATGGGGTGGGGGGTTAGCCATTTAGGGCTCAATTTAGAATAGCCAGCAGAGACCGCCAGGGAACCCTCCCGGGTCCTGGCGGGATAGGATTAGAAACTGAACCAGGACAGGGCGAAGCCCTGGCCTGGAAGTGCACGCACCTCGAAGAGGGCCCCAACGGCCCCCACTGGCCAATCCAATTAAAACCACCACCCGAAGGTGGTGGGGGTTCAAAAAATTAGGCTTATAGCCTTTGGCTAGCTCAGCCTTAGCGCTACGTTTCGGCCGACTTGGCCTTCCTCAGGCGTACTGAGCTGCCTATTTATAGTGTGCCATGCCAACTTGGCCTCTGGCCACTCTGTCCCTGGCTCTTTCCTTTCTCCTTCCCCTTTGCTTTCCTTTTTCCAACTGCCTACCCTGTCGCCTTTTCCTTCCCCCTTATATATCTTTTAGTTCCTGTATTAGTATTAGTTTTTCCTTTTCTTAGGTTTAGTTTCTTTAGTTAGTTTCTTTAATTTAGTTCGCCACCCTTGGCCTTAATTTATTAATATATAGGGGTTAGGGTTAGGGACTAATTGGGGTTAGGTTAAGTTTAGGTTAGATGGGGTGGGGGGTTAGCCATTTAGGGCTCAATTTAGAATAGCCAGCAGAGACCGCCAGGGAACCCTCCCGGGTCCTGGCGGGATAGGATTAGAAACTGAACCAGGACAGGGCGAAGCCCTGGCCTGGAAGTGCACGCACCTCGAAGAGGGCCCCAACGGCCCCCACTGGCCAATCCAATTAAAACCACCACCCGAAGGTGGTGGGGGTTCAAAAAATTAGGCTTATAGCCTTTGGCTAGCTCAGCCTTAGCGCTACGTTTCGGCCGACTTGGCCTTCCTCAGGCGTACTGAGCTGCCTATTTATAGTGTGCCATGCCAACTTGGCCTCTGGCCACTCTGTCCCTGGCTCTTTCCTTTCTCCTTCCCCTTTGCTTTCCTTTTTCCAACTGCCTACCCTGTCGCCTTTTCCTTCCCCCTTATATATCTTTTAGTTCCTGTATTAGTATTAGTTTTTCCTTTTCTTAGGTTTAGTTTCTTTAGTTAGTTTCTTTAATTTAGTTCGCCACCCTTGGCCTTAATTTATTAATATATAGGGGTTAGGGTTAGGGACTAATTGGGGTTAGGTTAAGTTTAGGTTAGATGGGGTGGGGGGTTAGCCATTTAGGGCTCAATTTAGAATAGCCAGCAGAGACCGCCAGGGAACCCTCCCGGGTCCTGGCGGGATAGGATTAGAAACTGAACCAGGACAGGGCGAAGCCCTGGCCTGGAAGTGCACGCACCTCGAAGAGGGCCCCAACGGCCCCCACTGGCCAATCCAATTAAAACCACCACCCGAAGGTGGTGGGGGTTCAAAAAATTAGGCTTATAGCCTTTGGCTAGCTCAGCCTTAGCGCTACGTTTCGGCCGACTTGGCCTTCCTCAGGCGTACTGAGCTGCCTATTTATAGTGTGCCATGCCAACTTGGCCTCTGGCCACTCTGTCCCTGGCTCTTTCCTTTCTCCTTCCCCTTTGCTTTCCTTTTTCCAACTGCCTACCCTGTCGCCTTTTCCTTCCCCCTTATATATCTTTTAGTTCCTGTATTAGTATTAGTTTTCCTTTTCTTAGGTTTAGTTTCTTTAGTTAGTTTCTTTAATTTAGTTCGCCACCCTTGGCCTTAATTTATTAATATATAGGGGTTAGGGTTAGGGACTAATTGGGGTTAGGTTAAGTTTAGGTTAGATGGGGTGGGGGGTTAGCCATTTAGGGCTCAATTTAGAATAGCCAGCAGAGACCGCCAGGGAACCCTCCCGGGTCCTGGCGGGATAGGATTAGAAACTGAACCAGGACAGGGCGAAGCCCTGGCCTGGAAGTGCACGCACCTCGAAGAGGGCCCCAACGGCCCCCACTGGCCAATCCAATTAAAACCACCACCCGAAGGTGGTGGGGGTTCAAAAAATTAGGCTTATAGCCTTTGGCTAGCTCAGCCTTAGCGCTACGTTTCGGCCGACTTGGCCTTCCTCAGGCGTACTGAGCTGCCTATTTATAGTGTGCCATGCCAACTTGGCCTCTGGCCACTCTGTCCCTGGCTCTTTCCTTTCTCCTTCCCCTTTGCTTTCCTTTTTCCAACTGCCTACCCTGTCGCCTTTTCCTTCCCCTTATATATCTTTTAGTTCCTGTATTAGTATTAGTTTTTCCTTTTCTTAGGTTTAGTTTCTTTAGTTAGTTTCTTTAATTTAGTTCGCCACCCTTGGCCTTAATTTATTAATATATAGGGGTTAGGGTTAGGGACTAATTGGGGTTAGGTTAAGTTTAGGTTAGATGGGGTGGGGGGTTAGCCATTTAGGGCTCAATTTAGAATAGCCAGCAGAGACCGCCAGGGAACCCTCCCGGGTCCTGGCGGGATAGGATTAGAAACTGAACCAGGACAGGGCGAAGCCCTGGCCTGGAAGTGCACGCACCTCGAAGAGGGCCCCAACGGCCCCCACTGGCCAATCCAATTAAAACCACCACCCGAAGGTGGTGGGGGTTCAAAAAATTAGGCTTATAGCCTTTGGCTAGCTCAGCCTTAGCGCTACGTTTCGGCCGACTTGGCCTTCCTCAGGCGTACTGAGCTGCCTATTTATAGTGTGCCATGCCAACTTGGCCTCTGGCCACTCTGTCCCTGGCTCTTTCCTTTCTCCTTCCCCTTTGCTTTCCTTTTTCCAACTGCCTACCCTGTCGCCTTTTCCTTCCCCCTTATATATCTTTTAGTTCCTGTATTAGTATTAGTTTTTCCTTTTCTTAGGTTTAGTTTCTTTAGTTAGTTTCTTTAATTTAGTTCGCCACCCTTGGCCTTAATTTATTAATATATAGGGGTTAGGGTTAGGGACTAATTGGGGTTAGGTTAAGTTTAGGTTAGATGGGGTGGGGGGTTAGCCATTTAGGGCTCAATTTAGAATAGCCAGCAGAGACCGCCAGGGAACCCTCCCGGGTCCTGGCGGGATAGGATTAGAAACTGAACCAGGACAGGGCGAAGCCCTGGCCTGGAAGTGCACGCACCTCGAAGAGGCCCCAACGGCCCCCACTGGCCAATCCAATTAAAACCACCACCCGAAGGTGGTGGGGGTTCAAAAAATTAGGCTTATAGCCTTTGGCTAGCTCAGCCTTAGCGCTACGTTTCGGCCGACTTGGCCTTCCTCAGGCGTACTGAGCTGCCTATTTATAGTGTGCCATGCCAACTTGGCCTCTGGCCACTCTGTCCCTGGCTCTTTCCTTTCTCCTTCCCCTTTGCTTTCCTTTTTCCAACTGCCTACCCTGTCGCCTTTTCCTTCCCCCTTATATATCTTTTAGTTCCTGTATTAGTATTAGTTTTTCCTTTTCTTAGGTTTAGTTTCTTTAGTTAGTTTCTTTAATTTAGTTCGCCACCCTTGGCCTTAATTTATTAATATATAGGGGTTAGGGTTAGGGACTAATTGGGGTTAGGTTAAGTTTAGGTTAGATGGGGTGGGGGTTAGCCATTTAGGGCTCAATTTAGAATAGCCAGCAGAGACCGCCAGGGAACCCTCCCGGGTCCTGGCGGGATAGGATTAGAAACTGAACCAGGACAGGGCGAAGCCCTGGCCTGGAAGTGCACGCACCTCGAAGAGGGCCCCAACGGCCCCCACTGGCCAATCCAATTAAAACCACCACCCGAAGGTGGTGGGGGTTCAAAAAATTAGGCTTATAGCCTTTGGCTAGCTCAGCCTTAGCGCTACGTTTCGGCCGACTTGGCCTTCCTCAGGCGTACTGAGCTGCCTATTTATAGTGTGCCATGCCAACTTGGCCTCTGGCCACTCTGTCCCTGGCTCTTTCCTTTCTCCTTCCCCTTTGCTTTCCTTTTTCCAACTGCCTACCCTGTCGCCTTTTCCTCCCCCTTATATATCTTTTAGTTCCTGTATTAGTATTAGTTTTTCCTTTTCTTAGGTTTAGTTTCTTTAGTTAGTTTCTTTAATTTAGTTCGCCACCCTTGGCCTTAATTTATTAATATATAGGGGTTAGGGTTAGGGACTAATTGGGGTTAGGTTAAGTTTAGGTTAGATGGGGTGGGGGGTTAGCCATTTAGGGCTCAATTTAGAATAGCCAGCAGAGACCGCCAGGGAACCCTCCCGGGTCCTGGCGGGATAGGATTAGAAACTGAACCAGGACAGGGCGAAGCCCTGGCCTGGAAGTGCACGCACCTCGAAGAGGGCCCCAACGGCCCCCACTGGCCAATCCAATTAAAACCACCACCCGAAGGTGGTGGGGGTTCAAAAAATTAGGCTTATAGCCTTTGGCTAGCTCAGCCTTAGCGCTACGTTTCGGCCGACTTGGCCTTCCTCAGGCGTACTGAGCTGCCTATTTATAGTGTGCCATGCCAACTTGGCCTCTGGCCACTCTGTCCCTGGCTCTTTCCTTTCTCCTTCCCCTTTGCTTTCCTTTTTCCAACTGCCTACCCTGTCGCCTTTTCCTTCCCCCTTATATATCTTTTAGTTCCTGTATTAGTATTAGTTTTTCCTTTTCTTAGGTTTAGTTTCTTTAGTTAGTTTCTTTAATTTAGTTCGCCACCCTTGGCCTTAATTTATTAATATATAGGGGTTAGGGTTAGGGACTAATTGGGGTTAGGTTAAGTTTAGGTTAGATGGGGTGGGGGGTTAGCCATTTAGGGCTCAATTTAGAATAGCCAGCAGAGACCGCCAGGGAACCCTCCCGGGTCCTGGCGGGATAGGATTAGAAACTGAACCAGGACAGGGCGAAGCCCTGGCCTGGAAGTGCACGCACCTCGAAGAGGGCCCCAACGGCCCCCACTGGCCAATCCAATTAAAACCACCACCCGAAGGTGGTGGGGGTTCAAAAAATTAGGCTTATAGCCTTTGGCTAGCTCAGCCTTAGCGCTACGTTTCGGCCGACTTGGCCTTCCTCAGGCGTACTGAGCTGCCTATTTATAGTGTGCCATGCCAACTTGGCCTCTGGCCACTCTGTCCCTGGCTCTTTCCTTTCTCCTTCCCCTTTGCTTTCCTTTTTCCAACTGCCTACCCTGTCGCCTTTTCCTTCCCCCTTATATATCTTTTAGTTCCTGTATTAGTATTAGTTTTTCCTTTTCTTAGGTTTAGTTTCTTTAGTTAGTTTCTTTAATTTAGTTCGCCACCCTTGGCCTTAATTTATTAATATATAGGGGTTAGGGTTAGGGACTAATTGGGGTTAGGTTAAGTTTAGGTTAGATGGGGTGGGGGGTTAGCCATTTAGGGCTCAATTTAGAATAGCCAGCAGAGACCGCCAGGGAACCCTCCCGGGTCCTGGCGGGATAGGATTAGAAACTGAACCAGGACAGGGCGAAGCCCTGGCCTGGAAGTGCACGCACCTCGAAGAGGGCCCCAACGGCCCCCACTGGCCAATCCAATTAAAACCACCACCCGAAGGTGGTGGGGGTTCAAAAAATTAGGCTTATAGCCTTTGGCTAGCTCAGCCTTAGCGCTACGTTTCGGCCGACTTGGCCTTCCTCAGGCGTACTGAGCTGCCTATTTATAGTGTGCCATGCCAACTTGGCCTCTGGCCACTCTGTCCCTGGCTCTTTCCTTTCTCCTTCCCCTTTGCTTTCCTTTTTCCAACTGCCTACCCTGTCGCCTTTTCCTTCCCCCTTATATATCTTTTAGTTCCTGTATTAGTATTAGTTTTTCCTTTTCTTAGGTTTAGTTTCTTTAGTTAGTTTCTTTAATTTAGTTCGCCACCCTTGGCCTTAATTTATTAATATATAGGGGTTAGGGTTAGGGACTAATTGGGGTTAGGTTAAGTTTAGGTTAGATGGGGTGGGGGGTTAGCCATTTAGGGCTCAATTTAGAATAGCCAGCAGAGACCGCCAGGGAACCCTCCCGGGTCCTGGCGGGATAGGATTAGAAACTGAACCAGGACAGGGCGAAGCCCTGGCCTGGAAGTGCACGCACCTCGAAGAGGGCCCCAACGGCCCCCACTGGCCAATCCAATTAAAACCACCACCCGAAGGTGGTGGGGGTTCAAAAAATTAGGCTTATAGCCTTTGGCTAGCTCAGCCTTAGCGCTACGTTTCGGCCGACTTGGCCTTCCTCAGGCGTACTGAGCTGCCTATTTATAGTGTGCCATGCCAACTTGGCCTCTGGCCACTCTGTCCCTGGCTCTTTCCTTTCTCCTTCCCCTTTGCTTTCCTTTTTCCAACTGCCTACCCTGTCGCCTTTTCCTTCCCCTTATATATCTTTTAGTTCCTGTATTAGTATTAGTTTTTCCTTTTCTTAGGTTTAGTTTCTTTAGTTAGTTTCTTTAATTTAGTTCGCCACCCTTGGCCTTAATTTATTAATATATAGGGGTTAGGGTTAGGGACTAATTGGGGTTAGGTTAAGTTTAGGTTAGATGGGGTGGGGGGTTAGCCATTTAGGGCTCAATTTAGAATAGCCAGCAGAGACCGCCAGGGAACCCTCCCGGGTCCTGGCGGGATAGGATTAGAAACTGAACCAGGACAGGGCGAAGCCCTGGCCTGGAAGTGCACGCACCTCGAAGAGGGCCCCAACGGCCCCCACTGGCCAATCCAATTAAAACCACCACCCGAAGGTGGTGGGGGTTCAAAAAATTAGGCTTATAGCCTTTGGCTAGCTCAGCCTTAGCGCTACGTTTCGGCCGACTTGGCCTTCCTCAGGCGTACTGAGCTGCCTATTTATAGTGTGCCATGCCAACTTGGCCTCTGGCCACTCTGTCCCTGGCTCTTTCCTTTCTCCTTCCCCTTTGCTTTCCTTTTTCCAACTGCCTACCCTGTCGCCTTTTCCTTCCCCTTATATATCTTTTAGTTCCTGTATTAGTATTAGTTTTTCCTTTTCTTAGGTTTAGTTTCTTTAGTTAGTTTCTTTAATTTAGTTCGCCACCCTTGGCCTTAATTTATTAATATATAGGGGTTAGGGTTAGGGACTAATTGGGGTTAGGTTAAGTTTAGGTTAGATGGGGTGGGGGGTTAGCCATTTAGGGCTCAATTTAGAATAGCCAGCAGAGACCGCCAGGGAACCCTCCGGGTCCTGGCGGGATAGGATTAGAAACTGAACCAGGACAGGGCGAAGCCCTGGCCTGGAAGTGCACGCACCTCGAAGAGGGCCCCAACGGCCCCCACTGGCCAATCCAATTAAAACCACCACCCGAAGGTGGTGGGGGTTCAAAAAATTAGGCTTATAGCCTTTGGCTAGCTCAGCCTTAGCGCTACGTTTCGGCCGACTTGGCCTTCCTCAGGCGTACTGAGCTGCCTATTTATAGTGTGCCATGCCAACTTGGCCTCTGGCCACTCTGTCCCTGGCTCTTTCCTTTCTCCTTCCCCTTTGCTTTCCTTTTTCCAACTGCCTACCCTGTCGCCTTTTCCTTCCCCCTTATATATCTTTTAGTTCCTGTATTAGTATTAGTTTTTCCTTTTCTTAGGTTTAGTTTCTTTAGTTAGTTTCTTTAATTTAGTTCGCCACCCTTGGCCTTAATTTATTAATATATAGGGGTTAGGGTTAGGGACTAATTGGGGTTAGGTTAAGTTTAGGTTAGATGGGGTGGGGGGTTAGCCATTTAGGGCTCAATTTAGAATAGCCAGCAGAGACCGCCAGGGAACCCTCCCGGGTCCTGGCGGGATAGGATTAGAAACTGAACCAGGACAGGGCGAAGCCCTGGCCTGGAAGTGCACGCACCTCGAAGAGGGCCCCAACGGCCCCCACTGGCCAATCCAATTAAAACCACCACCCGAAGGTGGTGGGGGTTCAAAAAATTAGGCTTATAGCCTTTGGCTAGCTCAGCCTTAGCGCTACGTTTCGGCCGACTTGGCCTTCCTCAGGCGTACTGAGCTGCCTATTTATAGTGTGCCATGCCAACTTGGCCTCTGGCCACTCTGTCCCTGGCTCTTTCCTTTCTCCTTCCCTTTGCTTTCCTTTTTCCAACTGCCTACCCTGTCGCCTTTCCTTCCCCTTATATATCTTTTAGTTCCTGTATTAGTATTAGTTTTTCCTTTTCTTAGGTTTAGTTTCTTTAGTTAGTTTCTTTAATTTAGTTCGCCACCCTTGGCCTTAATTTATTAATATATAGGGGTTAGGGTTAGGGACTAATTGGGGTTAGGTTAAGTTTAGGTTAGATGGGGTGGGGGGTTAGCCATTTAGGGCTCAATTTAGAATAGCCAGCAGAGACCGCCAGGGAACCCTCCCGGGTCCTGGCGGGATAGGATTAGAAACTGAACCAGGACAGGGCGAAGCCCTGGCCTGGAAGTGCACGCACCTCGAAGAGGGCCCCAACGGCCCCACTGGCCAATCCAATTAAAACCACCACCCGAAGGTGGTGGGGGTTCAAAAAATTAGGCTTATAGCCTTTGGCTAGCTCAGCCTTAGCGCTACGTTTCGGCCGACTTGGCCTTCCTCAGGCGTACTGAGCTGCCTATTTATAGTGTGCCATGCCAACTTGGCCTCTGGCCACTCTGTCCCTGGCTCTTTCCTTTCTCCTTCCCCTTTGCTTTCCTTTTTCCAACTGCCTACCCTGTCGCCTTTTCCTTCCCCTTATATATCTTTTAGTTCCTGTATTAGTATTAGTTTTTCCTTTTCTTAGGTTTAGTTTCTTTAGTTAGTTTCTTTAATTTAGTTCGCCACCCTTGGCCTTAATTTATTAATATATAGGGGTTAGGGTTAGGGACTAATTGGGGTTAGGTTAAGTTTAGGTTAGATGGGGTGGGGGGTTAGCCATTTAGGGCTCAATTTAGAATAGCCAGCAGAGACCGCCAGGGAACCCTCCCGGGTCCTGGCGGGATAGGATTAGAAACTGAACCAGGACAGGGCGAAGCCCTGGCCTGGAAGTGCACGCACCTCGAAGAGGGCCCCAACGGCCCCCACTGGCCAATCCAATTAAAACCACCACCCGAAGGTGGTGGGGGTTCAAAAAATTAGGCTTATAGCCTTTGGCTAGCTCAGCCTTAGCGCTACGTTTCGGCCGACTTGGCCTTCCTCAGGCGTACTGAGCTGCCTATTTATAGTGTGCCATGCCAACTTGGCCTCTGGCCACTCTGTCCCTGGCTCTTTCCTTTCTCCTTCCCCTTTGCTTTCCTTTTTCCAACTGCCTACCCTGTCGCCTTTTCCTTCCCCCTTATATATCTTTTAGTTCCTGTATTAGTATTAGTTTTTCCTTTTCTTAGGTTTAGTTTCTTTAGTTAGTTTCTTTAATTTAGTTCGCCACCTTGGCCTTAATTTATTAATATATAGGGGTTAGGGTTAGGGACTAATTGGGGTTAGGTTAAGTTTAGGTTAGATGGGGTGGGGGGTTAGCCATTTAGGGCTCAATTTAGAATAGCCAGCAGAGACCGCCAGGGAACCCTCCCGGGTCCTGGCGGGATAGGATTAGAAACTGAACCAGGACAGGGCGAAGCCCTGGCCTGGAAGTGCACGCACCTCGAAGAGGGCCCCAACGGCCCCACTGGCCAATCCAATTAAAACCACCACCCGAAGGTGGTGGGGGTTCAAAAAATTAGGCTTATAGCCTTTGGCTAGCTCAGCCTTAGCGCTACGTTTCGGCCGACTTGGCCTTCCTCAGGCGTACTGAGCTGCCTATTTATAGTGTGCCATGCCAACTTGGCCTCTGGCCACTCTGTCCCTGGCTCTTTCCTTTCTCCTTCCCCTTTGCTTTCCTTTTTCCAACTGCCTACCCTGTCGCCTTTTCCTTCCCCCTTATATATCTTTTAGTTCCTGTATTAGTATTAGTTTTTCCTTTTCTTAGGTTTAGTTTCTTTAGTTAGTTTCTTTAATTTAGTTCGCCACCCTTGGCCTTAATTTATTAATATATAGGGGTTAGGGTTAGGGACTAATTGGGGTTAGGTTAAGTTTAGGTTAGATGGGGTGGGGGGTTAGCCATTTAGGGCTCAATTTAGAATAGCCAGCAGAGACCGCCAGGGAACCCTCCCGGGTCCTGGCGGGATAGGATTAGAAACTGAACCAGGACAGGGCGAAGCCCTGGCCTGGAAGTGCACGCACCTCGAAGAGGGCCCCAACGGCCCCCACTGGCCAATCCAATTAAAACCACCACCCGAAGGTGGTGGGGGTTCAAAAAATTAGGCTTATAGCCTTTGGCTAGCTCAGCCTTAGCGCTACGTTTCGGCCGACTTGGCCTTCCTCAGGCGTACTGAGCTGCCTATTTATAGTGTGCCATGCCAACTTGGCCTCTGGCCACTCTGTCCCTGGCTCTTTCCTTTCTCCTTCCCCTTTGCTTTCCTTTTTCCAACTGCCTACCCTGTCGCCTTTTCCTTCCCCCTTATATATCTTTTAGTTCCTGTATTAGTATTAGTTTTTCCTTTTCTTAGGTTTAGTTTCTTTAGTTAGTTTCTTTAATTTAGTTCGCCACCCTTGGCCTTAATTTATTAATATATAGGGGTTAGGGTTAGGGACTAATTGGGGTTAGGTTAAGTTTAGGTTAGATGGGGTGGGGGGTTAGCCATTTAGGGCTCAATTTAGAATAGCCAGCAGAGACCGCCAGGGAACCCTCCCGGGTCCTGGCGGGATAGGATTAGAAACTGAACCAGGACAGGGCGAAGCCCTGGCCTGGAAGTGCACGCACCTCGAAGAGGGCCCCAACGGCCCCCACTGGCCAATCCAATTAAAACCACCACCCGAAGGTGGTGGGGGTTCAAAAAATTAGGCTTATAGCCTTTGGCTAGCTCAGCCTTAGCGCTACGTTTCGGCCGACTTGGCCTTCCTCAGGCGTACTGAGCTGCCTATTTATAGTGTGCCATGCCAACTTGGCCTCTGGCCACTCTGTCCCTGGCTCTTTCCTTTCTCCTTCCCCTTTGCTTTCCTTTTTCCAACTGCCTACCCTGTCGCCTTTTCCTTCCCCCTTATATATCTTTTAGTTCCTGTATTAGTATTAGTTTTTCCTTTTCTTAGGTTTAGTTTCTTTAGTTAGTTTCTTTATTTAGTTCGCCACCCTTGGCCTTAATTTATTAATATATAGGGGTTAGGGTTAGGGACTAATTGGGGTTAGGTTAAGTTTAGGTTAGATGGGGTGGGGGGTTAGCCATTTAGGGCTCAATTTAGAATAGCCAGCAGAGACCGCCAGGGAACCCTCCGGGTCCTGGCGGGATAGGATTAGAAACTGAACCAGGACAGGGCGAAGCCCTGGCCTGGAAGTGCACGCACCTCGAAGAGGGCCCCAACGGCCCCCACTGGCCAATCCAATTAAAACCACCACCCGAAGGTGGTGGGGGTTCAAAAAATTAGGCTTATAGCCTTTGGCTAGCTCAGCCTTAGCGCTACGTTTCGGCCGACTTGGCCTTCCTCAGGCGTACTGAGCTGCCTATTTATAGTGTGCCATGCCAACTTGGCCTCTGGCCACTCTGTCCCTGGCTCTTTCCTTTCTCCTTCCCCTTTGCTTTCCTTTTTCCAACTGCCTACCCTGTCGCCTTTTCCTTCCCCTTATATATCTTTTAGTTCCTGTATTAGTATTAGTTTTTCCTTTTCTTAGGTTAGTTTCTTTAGTTAGTTTCTTTAATTTAGTTCGCCACCCTTGGCCTTAATTTATTAATATATAGGGGTTAGGGTTAGGGACTAATTGGGGTTAGGTTAAGTTTAGGTTAGATGGGGTGGGGGGTTAGCCATTTAGGGCTCAATTTAGAATAGCCAGCAGAGACCGCCAGGGAACCCTCCCGGGTCCTGGCGGGATAGGATTAGAAACTGAACCAGGACAGGGCGAAGCCCTGGCCTGGAAGTGCACGCACCTCGAAGAGGGCCCCAACGGCCCCCACTGGCCAATCCAATTAAAACCACCACCCGAAGGTGGTGGGGGTTCAAAAAATTAGGCTTATAGCCTTTGGCTAGCTCAGCCTTAGCGCTACGTTTCGGCCGACTTGGCCTTCCTCAGGCGTACTGAGCTGCCTATTTATAGTGTGCCATGCCAACTTGGCCTCTGGCCACTCTGTCCCTGGCTCTTTCCTTTCTCCTTCCCCTTTGCTTTCCTTTTTCCAACTGCCTACCCTGTCGCCTTTTCCTTCCCCCTTATATATCTTTTAGTTCCTGTATTAGTATTAGTTTTTCCTTTTCTTAGGTTTAGTTTCTTTAGTTAGTTTCTTTAATTTAGTTCGCCACCCTTGGCCTTAATTATTAATATATAGGGGTTAGGGTTAGGGACTAATTGGGGTTAGGTTAAGTTTAGGTTAGATGGGG
>JAFELL010002196.1:15000-27926 GCA_019059645.1 Caranx melampygus | reverse complement strand
AACCCTAACCAGCTCTGAGGTTTCTTTTGAACTTTTCGGGCCGTCGCAGCACAAATGTCTGAACGCATAACGGCGACGAGCTGCTGTTTGTTTGGGGACTCTGTCTCTGTGGATCCGTGGGGTCGGCGCCGTTCCGGTGGCGTCAGGTTTGAACTGTCACCGGCTGGACAGAACGGGTTTAGTGCAGACTGAGGACGGCGTCTCCATGGTGACGTCAGCCTCCATTTGCAGACGACTGAACAGATTCCATCATCACACATTTCTAAGTATTTCTGAAAACATCTGTGTTTTGTTGACAGATGTCCAGCTGTCTGACTGTCAGTGAACGCATCGTTTACAGTCTTTGATGATCGATATCATTTATATATAAATCTGTAGTGATTGATTGAAGTCCTGGTTTTCAGACCCAAAGCGTCTAACTCTGAGGTCGTCTCTGTCGACATGGAAACCGTTCTGTCCACGGAACCAATCTGAAAGTCCGGAGCTGCTTTATAACCTCGCCACACGTGGACGTCCGCCTTCGAACCGTACGGAGCTTTGATAGAAACTTTACCGGCGTGTTAATGAGGATCATTTGACGGTGTGACATCATCAGCGTCTAACCCGGTGTGACCGGCGCACGGAGCTGATTTGAGCGGCTCAGTGTGAACAAAGCGACGGAGGCGACGACCTGCTGCACAGACTCTGAGCAGCCATTTAATCAGCAGCTCGTCGCCTCCTGCTGCTCTTTCTGCCATTCTTCACTCTCCTATTATGTGCGATTAGGAGCTGAGTGGAGATGATCAGCGGACGCAGCGGCCGGGCTCTAATTTCTCTTCGCCTCTTCACTTTTAATACAGAGTTTGACCTTTTCTCCGCTTTGTGGCCGCGGTCGCCGCCGCCGCCGGTCAGTGCTCTGCTCTGAGGCCGTCCGCTCCGTAAATAAACGTCTTCATTACAGCGACGGGCTGCAGTCCGCACTCTCCTCTGATGTTCACATCACTTCTGCTTCAGCTCGGCCATGTTTCAGCACAGACGTCACAGGTCAAAGGTCAACGTGCTGCAGGTTAGCAGGCCTTTAACCGTGAACCTACGTCTGTGTGGAAGCTCTTCGCTGCCTGGAAAAGAAAAAACAACGACACAGAGGAAAGACTGAAATGAAATCATAAAATAGTAAATCCAAGCCTGTGTTGTGTTCAGGGTCAGAGCACCGTGTAGGAAAGTGAACGTTCTGCGTCTGTTGTTGCTTCTACAACTTTCACTATCCAGAAAACTGAACAACCGTCAGACAGGAAATGTAAACTCCCCTTCAGTATAAAAGCATCGGCAGCGCGGCCTGCTGGGCCTCGTTCTCTCTGTTGACAACGGCGAGGTGAACCCCCCCACCACCCACCACCCTCCCCACCCCCAAGGCTGATGGGAAGTGACAGGAAGGCCCGGGTGATGAATGGAAAATGACGCCACGACACAAAGTGCGGTTTTATGAAGAGGATTCACATCGAGCTGCTTCTGTTCCTCTTGTTGTTGTTTTCGTTTACATCGCCGCTCGCCTGCTGTGAGGGCCGCCGGCCGCCACTGTGATCGAGTGAAAGTCTCTATAGCAACATTTCAGAGCGAAGCTGTGATGATGATGATGATGCTGCTGCTGCACGAGAGGAATAAAGACACAAGAGAAATCCCTCCAGCTGCTGCTGAACTAACAGAGGCTCAGTCTCACATCAGAGCCACCAGGCCATTATTGAACTAGTAATAAAGGCAGAGGAGCAGGAGGAGCAGGAGGAGGAGGAGAGCAGCAGGAGGAGGAGGAGGTATCTCTCTCTCTCTCTTTCTCTCTCTCTCTCTCTGTGAAACGTCTTCTGGGCTGAAAAATTAATTGAGATGATAAACAAAGATGAGTTTGAAGCGGCGCTGTGATTTCCTGCATCAGAAAATAAATCAAAGAACCTGAAGGCAGCAGCAGCAGCAGCAGCAGCAGAAGAAGAAGAAGAAGCAGCAGCAACAGAAGAAGAAGTAGAAGAAGAAGAAGCAGCAGCAGCAGCATCAGTAGAAGAAGAAGAAGCAGCATCAGTAGAGAAGAAGAAGCAGCAGCAGTAGAAGAAGAAGAAGAAGCAGCAGTAGAAGAAGAAGAAGCAGCATCAGTAGAAGCAGCATCAGTAGAAGAAGAAGAAGAAGCATCAGTAGTCGAAGGCCCAGGGAACAACAGAGTGATTAGAGTCGAGGCTGTTGATCGAGTGAGGAAGCGGACTCTGTGTGTAATTAAAGTTTTATTTACTGAGTCTTTATCTCTGAGTGAAGCTGCGGTCGACTCCAGGAGGGTTCAGACCTGCTGACGACCCGACTGACAGGAAGTCCACACCTGAGCGTGTTCACCGCTCTGAAGGTCAAAGTTCAAACTGCAGTTGGACCTTATGTGTTAAGTTTCCGTCCATGATGTCATTGTGTTTCAATTTAAAGATTCTCAAAACTTCATGACTTCCTCTGACCAAACACTTCCTTTGTACTCAAATTAAGAGCGCAGCAGGAAGTGATCAGGTGATGCTCTCTGAATGATTAGTGTCGTGGAAGTGAATGTGATTCAACATGTTATGAAGCAGGGAAACGCTCCATCCAATAATAACCAACACTGAGTCTGAGAATCTGTCGGCAGTTAAACATCTGTAAAATGCTTAATTACTTATCAGTCCTCACTGATCAATACATTGATTGATGGTTGCAGTCCGGGGGTGGTGCACGTTTCACTGCTGGTTCAATACACTGATGGTGCGTCACATTCCAGCGAACATGGAGGAGAGCGAGGCCTGGGGCGTGTTTGATTTGCATTTAAATGGATTTATTGTGAGCTGTCTGTGTGACGGGCGGAGACGCACTGACCGAGTGAGCGAGCGGACCGCGTCACATGATCAGACTGAGGGAGGAAATGAGGAGCGGCCTCAGGTTTTAATGTGATAGTTATCAGCTGGTGGAGCGGCTCTGTGTGATCTGGAGGCTCACACACACACACACTCACACACCCGTCCAGACCGTCGCTGGCGCCTGTTAAACATGGACGCCGTGTTGTTTGAAGGTACTCTGGGGCTGCAGGTCGCTCCTCCACCCTCAGGTGTCTCTGCTGTGTCAGCGGCGTGTGGCCAGGTGACAGGTGTGTTTCTGTCCCTGCAGCCTGGCGTTAGCTTTAGCACGTTAGCTTTAGCAGGTGTTTTTAACCAGTGTAAACATAGGGAGCTTGAACGTCTCTCTGAGCTCGTCCCTCTTTGGACTGGCTCCGCCCACTGCCGTCCACACCGTCACTGCTGTGTTTCCTGGCTCAAACCTCCACCTCCACATGTGGAGGCAGGGGGGGGGGCGGCGGCCCCTGAGCCAAACCGTGGGCCCGGGTCCAGACTCAGTCCTGTGTGCCCCTGCTGATAAGCTGTCCCTCTGCCAGAGGAGGGAGGGGGCGGGGCGGGGGGGGGGGGGGGTCTACCTCCACAGGAAACCAATCAACAACAACAGAGGCAGGTTTCTGGGCCCAGAACAGTGGGTGTGCTCAGATCCTGGTCCCAGGTCCAGATGAGTGGTTCTGGTTGAGGTTCAGGAGGAGGCGGGGTGAAGAACCACTTCCTGGTCCAACACAAGACACTGAAGTCACATGATGCAGGAGGAGGAGGAGGAGGAGGAGGAAGGTTCTCCTCCTTGACCCTGACTGAACTGACCCTTTAGTGTCTGTTTTGGAGCGTTCAGGCGTGTGCCACGGCCGTCCTCCACAGATGGACTTGGATTGTAAGTGTTCAACAGAAAAGACGTCCTTGAAGTTGTCCACTGTGAAGATCCTGGAGGACGATGAGGACGAAGCTGCGGCCTGCTGCTCAGTGGACCTTTACGTTCACCTGTGCTGAAGGTGCAGGACCTTTTAATGAGGAGGAGCTCTGCAGCCCGCAGAGTGAAGGCTGTGAGCCGTTCTTCTTCTGTGGTGGAGGGAGGACACGCTGCAGCTGTCCGTCTCCTCGCCACCTTTCAGGAGTGAAGGGCCTCGCTGGTAAATGGAGTGTAAACAAAGGAAACGTCTGGCAGCTGCACTGATGGGAATCTGAACAGCTCTAATGTGTTTCCAGCAGCCTCGTTATCTCAAAGGCGCACTATCAAAACAGAGCACATAATGAGGCCGGATAATCCGTCCGTCCGCTCGCCACCGCCGCCGCCGCCGCCGCAAACAGTCCGCTGAATGACCTTAACCACGGCCGCCCAGCGATGGCGGCGCACTCAATTAAATTCTGGCAGTGGAGTGGAGGAAACGGTGAGTTCACTGACACCAGGAGATGAGTTTAACTCACAGTGACTGAGGTTGTAGGACAACATCTGGACAGATGTTACACTCTGTGTTTACCAGACTGAGGCCTGGGTCTGTCCAAACAGGAAGTGGAGTCCAGCACCGAGGGACTTTTATTATGAAAGGAGCTGAAGCGTCAGTCTTCAGAGGAGTGTGAGAAGTCTCTGTCTGTTTTTGTCTCCTTTGTCGTGGACGCTCCAGGTGGACATCACCTCATCTGAGTGTGTGTTGGATTTATTCACCTCAGAGATGCTGCGGGATCAAACCTGCAGGTTCTCAGGACCCAGGAGGTCCTTCAGCAGAACTTGATCCTGGTTCAGAGGGTCCTCCTCAGACCATGTGGACCAGACAGAGTCTGTCTGCTGCGTCACAATGAAGCCTGTCTCCATGTTGTCTCTGACAGTCACAGACAGACGTCGTCCTCTGTGTCCACGGATGTCGATGCTGAGGTGTCGTCCCTCTGTAATCTGACCCCAGGTCAGTGAGAGGCTACCTGCTGATCTTTACCCTCTTCATTCACCCCCCCCCCCCAGGAGGAGGGGCCGGCGCTCTCAGTCTGTAGATGAGTGACCTTTGAGACAATCGTGAGGGGCCCGCCTCCGACACACGCTGAATGGTGAGTGGCGGCCCCCGGGGTCCCGGGGCAGGCGGCTGCTCCGGCTGCCTGTGGATTACATTGATCCCCTGAAACAATGGGCCCCTCCACTCTCCTTGTTGGGGGGGGGTTAATGAATAACATGAGAATAAATGCGGGGGGGTTATTGATCACTACAGACTTTACACTGATCAGGACATTTTACAAATACAGCAGTTTGTAATTAAAGTGATCAAATGATCAGCTGATGGACGATGACGTGTCCCCCCCCCCCCCCCCTAAAAACACCTCTGCTCCACCTTAAGACTCCAGCTTGTGTTTTAAGGAGGACCAGCTGATTAGTGAGGCAGCTCAATGAAGCTGAGTGAACCCCCTGCTCCCACCCCCCACCCCTGTGGCTGGATAATAGACAGTGCTAATGTAGTGGGGGGGGGGGGGCTTTTATAACAGAATCCAGCTCATCTGAACCGAGTCTCTTTTGTGTAAACTTTCAGAGTGAGATGGTGAAAGATAACAAAGCTGTGTGTCCCACACACACACACACACACAACACACACACACACACACACACACACACCCTCTCCTTGGCATTTGATGTTGTTTATCAAAGCTCTCTCTCTCTCTCTCTCTCTCTCTCTCTTCCTCTCTCTCTCTCTGTCTCTCTCTCTCTCTCTCTCTCCCTCTCTCTCTCCTCTCTCTCTCTCTCTCTCTCTCTCTCTCTCTCTCTCTCTCTCTCTCTCTCTCTCTGCTGATGTATTTACAGTGTAATTACTGCGGCGAGCGAGCGAGGACACTCAGGTCTGAAAATGCTTTCAAACTGGAAGAAGCCATGTTGGTTTTCTCTTTCTGTTCCTCAGCTTCTGACAGACACCCCCACCCCCCCCACCCCCCCGCCTCCCCCCTCACCCACAGACCAGTGTCGTCCACAGAAAGGCTCTGAAGAGGGGCGAGAGAGGAATATAAATATTTAGAGAGAGACTTACCTCAATGTCTGTGTTTCTTCTTCAGGCTGAAGGGTGTGTGTGTGTGTGTGTGTGTGTGTGTGTGTGTGTGTGTGTCACAGTTGTGATGTCATCACTGGTGCTGTGACTAGTTTTTATTGTTGAAGTAGTAACTCAACACAAACAACAGCTCTGGGGCTGATGGGAAATGTAGTTTCACTGCTTACTTGTCAAAACTTGAAAATACACCTGTCTGTCTCTCTGTCTGTCTCTCTGTCTGTCTCTCTAACCGTCCACCTGTCTGTCTCTCTAACCGCCCGCCTGTCTGTCTCTCTGTCTGTCTCTCTAACCGTCCACCTGTCTGTCTCTCTAACCGCCCGCCTGTCTCTCTCTCTGTCTGTCTCTCCATCAGAAGCTGGCCGTCAGGACTTGTCCCGTGGGGACGACCAAGCCTCTGTCTCTCATCAAGCCTCCCAGCCAGGGCATCTCCATCTCCGTGGTGCCGGCCAAGGCTCCCGTTTCCATGGTGACAGCACACATCAACGGGCAGAAGGCGGCGAGCTCGGAGCCACTGCAGACGTCCCCCATCAACCTTCAGACGGCCGGCAGGGTGGCGGCAGCCGGAGTCCACCCGTTCAGCAGCAGGAGAGCCGGGGAGCCTCCGTCTCAGGTAACAGCACACCTGGAACATCTGGGCCAAGGGGGCGGGGCCAGACCTGCCCTGCCTCCGTCTCTATAGCTATGTTTATATCAAACATGCACAAGTTTTAAAGGGACATGTGAGGACACAATCTGGTGCATTATGGGAAACGCGGTGGCTCAGAGTTAGACCTGTCAATCATCAGCTGAACATGACATCATATAAAATATACAAATATGGACGACGCAGCGTCATTACATCATCACATCAGCTGTCAGGTGGTGAGACGTAACAACAGGTTCAAGTTTCTTCTTCTGGTTTTATCACGACAAACTGAAAACACCTGGATGAGACGATGATGATGATGATGATCAGTCCAGCTGCTGTCAGTCATCATCCAGTCTGGGTGTCATCCTCACCTGTGTACCTGTCAGGTGCAGCTCCACGGACGCAGGTTAAACAGCTGTCTTCCCAATGGGCTCGGTCTACTTCCTGGAGCAGCTCTGATTGTGTGTAGTTTTATTCCCTGACGTGTTGAATGGAGCAGCTCCGCGATGCTTCCTGGTTTGTCTCGGTCCGGTGGTGGAGTCTCCGTCTCTCTGTCTGTCTGTCTGAGGACTCAGGCCACAGCGTCTCGTCTGTATTCAGCTCCATCACCTCCGTCAGCTCACAGCCGGGATCGGAGCTTCACGCTCCACGCTGCCAGCCTTCACACTATTACTGTAATTGCACGGCCCCATAGAGAGAGGAGGGCCGAGCCTCGGGGCCCGGGCTCCTGCTTTTATGACTCCTCCGTCCATCAGCTCGTCTCCTCTGGTGGAGACATAAAACAGCAAAGGGAGCCGTGAACTTCTTCTTCATGGCTCCGTATTGTGACGGTGATGGATGAGGTCTGATGGTGAGACGCTAAGACGTCGTTAGTCACAGTGAGAGGCGGCAGGAAGCAGAGGAGAAGAAGAAGAAGAAGGAGAATGAAGCTTTTTAACGCCCTCGTCACATTCCTGCAGGAAAACAGTCGTTTATAAAGACTGAGTGAATCATCCCTCTCTCCTGTCCTTTCAAATTAAAAGCCCTCTCTATATAGTTATCACAGTTTACAGGAAACAAAAATAAAAGTGTAGTAAAACTCTGCAGGTGAAGCTTTTATTTTCTTGAAACGTGGCTCGTTCATGTTTTTGAGGCTTCAACTGATCACAAGCACAAAGTGTCACAACGATCAGCTGTGTGTGATAATGGATCAATAACTGATCAATAATGATCAGCGATGGCTGCGATGTATAAATAAGAGAAGTCAGTGATTGATCTGGTTCAATAGTTGAGGCGGTTCTGTGAGTTCAGAAGTGTTGAAGATGTAACTCCTCCTCCTGCCCTGTGATTGGCCGTTCTCTGGTGATGTCACAGTGTCTTTGTGAGGCGTCCTCTGGTTGAGATGCAGAACAGCTCCGAGGCTCCTGAGCGATAAAGCTGCTGCCTTTCATCAAAGTGTCACTTTGGAGGAACCCAGACCCCCCCCCCTCCCCTCCCCTCCCCCACGTCCTCCTCCTCCACCTCCTCCCTCGTCACTGTCGGAGGTGGAGGTGAGCAGGTCAGGGGGCGGAGCTACTGCAGCTCTTTATGGCTGCATTGTTGTGTCAGAGTGAGCGCTCCTCTCACAGCTGCCCCGTCTCTGAAGAACCTCTCACCACCATCAATCCACGGTCATAAAGGCTCAGCCAATCGGAGGCCAGCCCTGTCACCATGTGAATGGGGAGGGGGACGGGGGACGGGGGGGGGGACCACCTGGCTGTTAATTTGGAGATCAATAATGAGGTGTAATGAGATCGCTGCTCTGCATGAGTGCACACATTATAGCTGCATTGTTTCAGCACTTCACACACACACACACACACACACACACACACAGTGTTAGTGAACTGGTTTCAGACGTCCAGATGACCCCGGTGTGTTCGTGGTTCAGACTTTGTGCTGAGTTCAGCCTCAGAAAAGATGCTGTTTGTGACCTGTTTCTGTTTGTGGACGATTTAACCTCCATGTTTTCTTCAACTTTTCGCCTCCTCTGCCTCCGAGCTGCGAGCGGCGCCCTCTGCTGGACGGGCTGCTGAGCTCCGCAGGTTCATGTGAGCTCAGGCTTCAGAGGACGAGATGATGCTGCAGCGGCGCTCGTCTCCAGAGACGACGGAGACAAGACGACAAAAGACTGAAACGAGTCCTCGTCCTGTTCTTTCTCGACTGCTGCGTCTGCACTTCCTCCTCCTCCTCCTCCTCCTCCTCCTCCTCCTCCTCCCTCTGTCTGTCCCGTCCAGTAACAGAGGACTGATCTGTCACTGAGCAGCAGGAGGAAGTAATAAAGTGATGAAGTGACATCATAACAGGAAGAAGGTGAAGTTGCAGCTTCTCCGTGAGTCAACAGGACGATGGAGGCTCAGAGTTCGTTCGTTGTTATGGCAACAGGGACTATAAAGCAGCTCAGAGCCGCTAACGAGCAGCTCAGGTCAGGATCCAGACCCGAGGGTCATTAGACTCTCGCTGACAGTCCACAGACCTGTAGACCAGGACCCAGGGTGGATCCTGGAACTGGTCCTGGACCTCCTCTGAGGATCTGCTGATGGAGGTCCGGTTCAGTCCAGGTCTTGTCACGTCGTGGCCCAGGACTCTGGATGTTTAGCTTTAGCTTAGCACAAAGACTGTAAACGAAGGGAAAGTGTTAGCGTCCTGTCAGGACTCAGGAGGAGGAGGCTGATGTTCAGTGAACTCTGTTTACATCAGAGTTTAAAGTGACAAGATGACACCTTAACCCCCCACCCCCACCCAGGTCTGGGGGGGGGGGGGGGGGGGGGGGGGGGGGCAGCTCTGTCGTCTCTCAGCTTTAAATCGACTTCAGTGTTTGAAACAAGACAGTTTTTTTTTTTTTTTTTTTTTTTCAAAACAGGAAATCACTGGTCCAAGGTTGTTGAGAAGCCGGGGGGGGGGCAGGAGGGAGGCCCCCCAAAGAGAAGGTGCTTAGGTTTGGAGAAAAGAAGCAGCAATTACGAAAATGAAAGCCCTTGCACTGCAAGAATTTTCATCCTGGCAGTTGCCATGGGAACAGGCCTCGGCCGCCTCCTCCCCCCTCCTCCTTCAGTGAGCCGCTCTGCAGCACAATACAATGAAATGAAGGATTTTCACAGAAGGAGAAAGGAGGGGGGAGGAGTGGAGCAGAGGGGGGAGGAGGAAAGTTTCAAACAGCTGACACAGAAACTGCAGGTCTGGAGAACCTGGAGAACCTGGAGAACCTGGAGAACCTCCTCTCTGATCGAACCATCAGATCTCTGAGCTCATGATCAGCTCATGTTAATTGATGAATTATTGGTGAAGTGATCGCAGGTCGTCGTCGTTCAGGAATGAAACTGTGACATAGAGAAGACACAGAGACGAACTGAGACACCTGAACGCAGCAGCTGCAGCTCCTTGATGCGTTCATGGACGTCGTTCCTGCAGATTGTTAACGAGGCGTTCAAGTGAAACCAGTTGTTCTGAGACTCGGTGAAGTCGCCCCGTGTTTTAGAGCCGAGCTCCGACTTCAGGCTTTTTCAATAACATTGATGTTAATGCAGCTGCAGCTGTTAACACCCACTTCACGTTCAGTCAGAGAGTGAGCGTTCAAGAGCATCACTGAGTGTGACAGAGTGTGTGTGTGTGTGTGTGTGTGTGTGTGTGTTAACAGAACACAGAACAGATGACATAAAGAGCAGTGGTTGATTCACATCAGCTCTGAACAAACACAGTGAACAGCTGATCAGCTGATCTCTGTGTCTCATCATCTGTCTCCTGCTGTTGTTTGTCCTCTGCGTCTCTCCGTAGTTTATCAGCTGCTTTGACCTTGGAGCTGCGGTCGATCAGCTGATCTACGGTCTGAAGCCGTAAACTGAGCCCCGCAGACCTGCAGCTCACACACAACAACACACCAACACAGACTTTAATGTGTGTGTCACATCTGTGTGTGTGAGGAGTGTGTGTGTAGGTGTGTGATGATGTCACCAACTGATCTGATGTCAAGTTTTTACAAAAACACATCAGTTTAAACTGGTTCAGTTTGACTTTGATCCTTGACTCCACCAGCAGAGGGCAGCAGAGGAGACGACACACACACACACACACACACACACACACACACACACACACACACACACACACACACACACAGGAGAAGAACAAACTAATAACGTAAAACGTGAGATTTGAGCTGAAACAGATTGAAACTGAACATGAAACAGATGAAACCCGTTTGATCAGAAACCGAAGACACAGATCAATGACAGCACACGTCAGAGTTGAACTGGGACTGTGGTGAAGAGCTGGGCAGGTGGCGCCCCCACAGGCCGCTGTCAGTCACTACAACAACACTGAGCTTTTACATCTCTAACTGGTGCATTCGGGTGTCTTTCAGATGCTGGGAACTCTCACTGCTGTGCCCATCAAGGTGCCTCAAGTCAGCTCCCTGCACCGGCTGGCAGGACAAGCAGCCACTGTGCTACCTCAGGTAACACACACACACACTCACACACACACACACACTTTATCCATCAGGTTCTCCAGATGTTAAATATTCAGCTGCTGTTGGACTCCTGATATAAAGTAGAATATTCATTGATTATTAATTGATTATAACTGGTTTTAATGATGTTGGTTAGTTAATGAGCTGATGGAGAGGAAGTGAAGCAGCAGCTGTAGTTCCCTCAGACGTCCAGCAGGAGGCAGCAGCTGATCCAAGCTCAGCTCTGACTGGACTCACACTCTGAGTCTCTGAGCTGTGATTGGCCGACAGGCCTCTGCAGCTGGATGAACATCTGTCTGTGTGATGTGTTCAGGATCTGAGCTGATGTTAACCCCCCCCCCCCTCCGGTCCTCAGGTCAGGCCAAAGACCCAGATCCCGGACAGCCTTCCCCACAGCCCCTGTCAGGAGCTGCAGCCTCTCAGCCTGCAGAGAGCCACCGCCGTGGTCAGTCCCAGGAGCCAGGGCGCCACGCTGCCCACCGCCAACAGCACCTTCAGCCCCGACCACCAGCCCAACGGCCAGAGTGACGCCTCGCCGCCGCCCCCGGCCCCTCCCCACGGCCCGACGGGGGGCCCCGACTCCGGCGGCCCGGCCCAGCACGCCTCGGCGGGGCCTGGCGTGGCGTACGCCATCATTGCCGCCTCCCCCGCCACCGGCAACGGGGTGTCCGCCGTCAGCGAGGCCGTCAAGGTGCAGCCACTGCTCTTCAGCGCTGACAACAAGGCTGGTGTCTCCACCAACACTGGACCTGGTCCAGAACCAGAGACAGAGACAGAAACAGAGACAGAGACAGAGACAGAGCAGGGACAGCTGACTGATCAAATGATTGATCAGATGATCAGTCAGCTGATCAGATCTACATTTAAATCAGGACATGAGTTTTATTTTGAAAGTCAATGATAGCAGCAACATTTTGTTCATACACACAAACAGACTTTGATTATTGATCTGATGATTATTGGTTTTCTCACATCACGGTCTCGTCTCTCTGTCTCCAGGTGATCATAATCCAGCCTCAGGCCCCCAGCAGCACTGAGGGGTCCCCGGGGGCCCAGGCCGACCTCCCGTCCCAGGAGGCCCCGCCCACCCCAAGTCCCCATCCCAGAAGAAAGACGAGGACCCAGAGGTGAGGAAACCAAACGTTCACCTGAACGACACACGAGGCTTCGAACTTTATTTAAAACATTTAAATAAAGTTTTGTTTTTTTCGGGAAATTAAAACTTTATTGAGAAACATGAGACAAATGAAACACAGGGTTATTAATGAACAAACGAGACTCAGAGCAGGAAAAAGTCCCATGATGCACTGCTGCTGCCGTCAGACCCCCCTGTGGTTTGGACCTGATGTGGATCAGAGCAGGTGACTCCAGGATCCTGCTCATCGTTAACGTGTCCTGTCTGTGTTTCAGAAAATCGCCTTCATGGTCGCCCTCGGCCTCGTCACCACAGAACACCTGGAAGGTGAGTTCACACGTCACCGAGCGAGAAAACAGACGCTCACCTGCTGATGTTGATGATGTCATAGTGATGCGTCTCTACTTCCTGTGTTGAGCAGAAATCCAGACGAAGAGACAGGAGAGGAAGAGGCGGAGCACGGCCAACCCGGCGTACAGCGGCCTGTTCGAGCCCGAGGTCAGAAATGCTGCGTTCACTGTCCCCTGGTTTTTCTCAGCTCTGATGATGTCACTTGTTTTCTTTGCTGACATACTTCCTGTTGTGTCTCTGCAGCGTAAACGTCTGGCGTCTCACTACCTGAACAGTTCGCTCTTCCTGTCGGCGCGAGGTAAAACTCACAGAACGACTGTTGTCTAAACCACGACACTGGGCTTTTATTCTGAAAAGAATCAACTTTTGTCTGAAATTAACTCGTTAAGATCTGAAAGTTTCCCATCGGCTTTGACTGTCCTCCTCCTCCTCCTCCTCCTCCTCC
>JAFELL010002196.1:0-12500 GCA_019059645.1 Caranx melampygus | reverse complement strand
GTGTGTGTGTGTGTGTGTGTGTGTGTGTGTGTGTGTGTGACGTTCAGCTTCAGTTTCTGCCTCAGATCAAACGTTTCCTCTGTAAATACTTTTTCATCTTTTATTTTCTGAGAAGAAAAAAAAAACTCGTTGTTTTTGCTGCTTCGTCTTCGCCAGGAATCGAACAGACGACGCTTCAGTTCGTTCGTTCTCAACATGAGTGCGTCGCTCAGGCAACGTGATGCATCATTAAGCCCCGCCCCCGCCCCCCTTTAAACCAGTGTAGAAAATATGCCAAAAACTCTTTTTTTTCTACGGGACCTTGAACGTCTCCTCGGCCTCTTTGGTATTTTTCTTTTTTTACTCGTGTGTCAGATCGACATCAACACTGCCTCACGTCCAAACGTCCACCTGTCCGTCAAACTGCAACGACTCTGTGACTGTGGGCGGCGCAGTGGCGGCCCAGAGGCCACGCCCCCCCTCGGTGTGATGTCACACCACAGTCTGTTGTGTATCTCTAGTCTTCCTGCTGGTCCAGACACTGAGACGTAGATTAGTGGATTTTCTTTGTATCAAACAGCAGCTGATGAACAAAAGAGGAGGAGGAGGAGGAGGAGGAGGAGGAGGAGGAGGAAGAGGAGGAGGAGGAGGAGGAGAGGAGGAGGAGGAGGAGGCCTTCAGGAGGAGAAAAGAGATCAAAGATGAAAGAGAGGAAGTGGTTTTATTCTAGTGTCTCATCATATCCAGGTCACATGACTGTGAAGTATCAGAGAGACGCATAACGTCGTCGTCATGTTTCAGGAAGTTTAAAAACTGACCTTTGACCTTTGACCTTTAGCTCCACTGAAGCTTTTTATTTAAACAAGAAGAAAAAAAACTTGTTTTTCTACTCATTTTAAACTTTGTGAAACGTCAGTGACACTGGACGCAGAGGTCAAAGGTCAAACACACACACACACAGGTGAAATCCAGGTGTGAACGATCTCTGACGCCATGGAAACGCTCAGATCGGCTGACTGATGATGTCACGAGTGTTGACTGTGACTCAGTGGAGGAAACATTTCCATCTTCTCTTTGTAAAACAAAAAGTCAATAATCAACTGATCAATGAGGTGATAAACGATCAGCTCAGGTGATTCTGATCAACGACTGATTTCAGTTTGGTTTTTTTACAGAAGTATTTTATGTCCCAGTGTTACCGTGGAAACAGATCCTGATCCGTCAGGGCTGAGTGATGTTTCTGTGACGTCATCAGAGATCACACACACACACACACACACACACACACACACTCAGAATCTCAGTTTGAAGTCGTCTGACGTCAAAAGCCCAAACATCTTCAGCTGGAACGTTTTTTTGTCAGAAATATTGATCGATTATTTTCTGATCACAAACTAAAAAAGCAAAACAAATCGATCATGTGACCGTTTTGTTGTTTTCTCTGCGACAGATGTTCATGTGTTAATTTGCCTTTATGAACGAATGAATCATGATCAGTGTGAATCATATCAAACGATCATATCAGCTCGGTGGTGCGTCGATAACCCGCCCCCTTCACCCCATAAGCCCGCCCCCTCCTCCTCATCCATTTCTAGATCTTCTCCGGGAGAAACTGTGCAGTGCTTAAACAGATCTATTTTAATACACAACACGACATTTGAACAAAAGAGAAGAGACGTTAGAACATTTTTATATTCTTTTATCAAGGAGCAAAAAAAAACAGAAAAGAAAACGGTGGATTTTCAGATTCAGCTCCTGTTTTCTTCTTCTTCTGCCACGAGGAGGCGACGACACGACGACGTGTGGAGGGAAGTGAAAGTGTGTGTTGGCTGTTGAAGTAGGACTTTGTCTGTGTTGATCAGGGGACTGTCCAGTGGATAGTGTGTATAGGAAAGTGTTTGTCTTAAATATGCCAATGTAGTTTCTTTTTCTTCTTTACGATGCATTAACGAGTCGATCGATGGAAGTGGTAAATGGTTAAAGAGTAGTGTCACTTTTTTGTACCAAGTTCTTACAAAAAAAAATGAATCATTAATAAACAAAATTCAACAACAACAAAAAGTTCTGTTTCTGAGAGTTTTTATCTTTGAAGCCTGAAAAACAAACGAGCAAACACAAAAACCTCAGGTGGAAAAGGTGGTCGTCAGAGCGAGGCGTTGCAAAGTGGCAGAGAATTCCCGGAAAATTGGAAAATTTCCAGGAAATTTATGTGAATTAACTGTAATTTAAACTAAGTGTATCATATACAGACACAGATATAAACATGTTGCATCATAAACAGACATCCATGCTGAGGTTTATCTCCTATGTTCAGATTTTCAGCTTTAACACCTGTAACATCAGACACAGTCTGGACTTACTTTGGTATTTGAGCTGTAAAAGTGTCGCGCAAGCTGCTGTGAGTTTGTGTTTGGACCCTTTTTTCAGGACGACGTCTTTAAACATCTGACAGTTGTTTTGCTTCACTGTGTGATGTAAGAACGGAAGAGCATCAGGGCCAACAATGGAGATCTTTGTTTTTAAGATTCTCAGTTACAAGTCACAAATCATTTCAAAGAGTCTTTTCTCAGAAATTCTGACTTTTTTCTCCAAAATTGATTTTTATCTCTGAAATTTTGAATTTTTTTCTCTGAAATTTTGAGTTTTTTCTCCAAAATTTAAAGTTTTTTCTCAGAAATTCTGACTTTTTTCTCCAAACTTTTGAGTTTTTTCTCCAGAATTCAGAGTTTTTTCTCCAAAATTCGGACTTTTTTCTCCGAAATTGAGTTTTTTTCTTTGAAATTTTGAGTTTTTTCTCAGAAATTCAGACTTTTTCTCCAAAATTGAGGTTTCTTTTTCAGAAATTCTGACTTTTTTCTCCAAAATTGAGTTTTTTCTCTGAAATTTTGAATTTTTCTCCAAAATTCTGACTTTTTTCTCCAAAATTGAGTTTTTTCTTTGAAATTTTGAGTTTTTTCTCTGAAATTTTGAGTTTTTTCTCCAAAATTTAAAGTTTTTTCTCAGAAATTCTGACTTTCTCTCCAAAATTGAGTTTTTTTCTCTGAAATTTTGAGTTTTTTCTCCAAAATTATGACTTTTTCTCCAAAATTGAGTTTTTTCTTTGAAATTTTGAATTTTTTCTCTGAAATTTTGAGTTTTTTCTCAAAAATTCTGAGTTTCTTCTCCAAAATTTAAAGTTTTTTTTCAGAAATTCTGACTTTTTTCTCCAAAATTGAGTTTTTTCTCCAAAATTTTGAGGTTTTTTTTTCCAAAATTCTGACTTTTTTCTCTGAAATTTGAGATTTTCACAAATTCTGACTTGTTTTCTCTGAAATTGAGTTTTTTTCTTTGAAATTTTGAGTTTTTTCCAGAAATTCTGACTTTTTTCTCCAAAATTGAGTTTTTTCTCCAAAATTCAGACTTTTTTCTCTGAAATTTGAGATTTTCACAAATTCTGACTTGTTTTCTCTGAAATTTTAAGTTTTTTGTCCTCGAAATTCTGACTTTTCTCTCCCAAATTGAGTTTTTTTCTCCAAAATTCTGACTTTTTTCTCCAAAATTGAGTTTTTTCTTTGAAATTTTGAGTTTTTTCTCCAAAATTGAGTTTTTTCTCTGAAATTTTGAGTTTTTTCTCCAAAATTCTGACTTTTTTCTCCAAAATTCTGACTTTTTTCTCCAAAATTGAGTTTTTTCTTTGAAATTTTGAGTTTTTTCTCCAAAATTGAGTTTTTTCTCTGAAATTTGAGTTTTTTCTCCAAAATTCTGACTTTTTTTCTCCAAAATTCTGAGTTTCTTCTCCAAAATTTAAAGTTTTTTTCTCAGAAATTCTGACTTTTTTCTCCAAAATTGAGTTTTTTCTCTGAAATTGAGTTTTTTTTTCCAAAATTCTGACTTTTTTCTCTGAAATTTTGAGATTTTCACAAATTCTGACTTGTTTTCTCTGAAATTTTGAGTTTTTTGTCTTCGAAATTCTGACTTTTTTCTCCAAAATTGAGTTTTTTTCTTTGAAATTCTGAGTTTTTCTCCGAAATTTTGAATTTTTCTCCAAATTCTGAGTTTTTTCTCCAAAATTTCCTTTTTTTCGCTAAAATTCTGACTTAATTCTCTGAAATTGAGTTTTCCTATGAAATCGGGGTTTTTTTCAAAAATTGAGGGTTTTTTTTTCCAAGAATTCTGACATGTTTTTCTGAAATTTGGGCTTTTTTTCTCCAAAATTCTGACTTTTTTCTCCAAAATTCTGAGTTTCTTCTCCAAAATTTAAAGTTTTTTTTCTCAGAAATTCTGACTTTTTTCTCCAAAATTGAGTTTTTTCTCTGAAATTGAGTTTTTTTTTCCAAAATTCTGACTTTTTTCTCTGAAATTTTGAGATTTTCACAAATTCTGACTTGTTTTCTCTGAAATTTTGAGTTTTTTGTCTTCGAAATTCTGACTTTTTTCTCCAAAATTGAGTTTTTTCTTTGAAATTCTGAGTTTTTTCTCCGAAATTTTGAATTTTTCTCCAAAATTCTGAGTTTTTTCTCCAAAATTTCCTTTTTTTCGCTAAAATTCTGACTTAATTCTCTGAAATTGAGTTTTTCCTATGAAATCGGGGTTTTTTTCAAAAATTGAGGGTTTTTTTTTCCAAGAATTCTGACATGTTTTTCTGAAATTTGGGCTTTTTTTCCCCAAAATTCTGACTTTTTTCTCCCAAATTAGTTTTTTCTCTGAAATTTTGAGTTTTTTCTCTGAAATTCTCACTTTTTCCTGAAATTTTAAATTTTTCCTCTGAAATTCTGACTTTTTTTCTCCAAAATTTAGTTCTTTTTCCCAGAAATTCTGACTTTATTCTCTGAAATTTTCTTTTTTTTTTCTCTGAAATTCAGATTTTTTCCCTGAAATTCTGTGTTTTTTGTCCAAAATTCCGATTTTTTCCCCCAAAATTGAGGGTCGTTTTTTTCCAGAAATTTTCTGACCTTTTTATTCTGAAATTGAAGTTTTTTCTGACTGTTTTTTCTGAAAATTCTGACTTGTTTCTCTGAAATTTTGAGTGTTTTCTCTGAAATTCTGACTCTTTTGTCGTAAATTTTTCCTTTTTTTCAGAAATTCTGATTTTTTTTTCTGAAATTCTCATGTTTTTCTCTGACATGTCGAGTTTTTTCTTTTTTTAGAGAAATTTTGAATTTTCTCTGAAATTTAGAGTTTTTTCTCCAAATTTTTTTTTTTTTTTTTCTGAAATTCTGATTTTTTTTCTCCAAAATTTTAAGTTTTTCTCTGAATTTTTGAGTATTTCACCAAAATGAGTGTTTTTTTTTTCAGAAATTCTGACTTTTTTTTTCAATTTTTCTCTGAAATGTTGAAATTTTTTTTTTTTTTTTTTTTTTTTTAGAGAAATTCTGAATTTTTCTCTGAAATTTTGAATTTTTTCTCCAATTTTTTTTTTTTTTTTTTAGAAATTTTGACTTGTTTCTCTGTAATTTTGATTTTGTTTTTTTTTTTGGGGGGGGGGGGAATTCTGAATTTTTCTCTTAAATTGAGTTTTTTCTCCAAAATTCTGATTTTTTTTCTCTGAAATTTTGACTTTTTCACCAAAATTGTTTTTTTTTTTTTCAGAAATTTTGACTTTTTTCTCCAAAATTGAGTTTTTTTCAGAAATTTTCTGACCTTTTTCTCTGAAATTTTGAGCTTTTTTGTTTTTTTTTTTCAGAAAATTTGACATTCTTCCCTGAAATTGAGTTTTTTTCTCTGAAACTGAATTTCTTTTTAAATTGGTGTACAGATGTTGACCTACAACATGACCTCCCAATGTTTCAATCCTAGCACCGCTGAAACGTATGAAATGTGAAGCCAAGGAATTACGTCTGGTTAAAAAAGTTTATTTTCTTTATTCATTTACGAACTATAAAACAACACTGTTTAAGTCTTTTAAGTAGTAGTGTGTAGTGTACAGAAGTAAAATGCTATTTTTACAGTGTAAAACATGTTATTGTGTTAAAAAAAATAAAGGAAAAATCATCAGAAACATTTGTTTGCAGTAAAGAAAATAAATAAAATGACAGATGTCGTTCTGTAGGAAGAATCACGATTTGTAACAGGAAGTAACAACAACTGTAACAAAAGCTCAGAGAACAAGAACAACAGTGACACAACAAACAACAAACAAACAGTACCTGACGTGGATTAAGGCTGATCCCTGATCTGTGTAAAGGTTCTGTTTAGTTAAATCCAGTGACCAAACTAATAAAAACATCAAGTCTTTGAGTTCATTCACGTTTCACAACAGAAAAAGCTTTTGTTCACTTTTCAAAATAAAACGTCTGATTTTAGTTCATTGATTCACTTAATTCAATATTCAATATCAATAACTACTGTTTGTTTTGGTTCAGTAAATTAAAACAGAGGAAGCTGATATGTATCTGTGTCCAGGTGAGCTCTGCTGCGCAGGTTCAGGGCGTCACCTGCGCAGGTGAGCAGCGGGAGCCGAACACGGTGTCGTAGTGTTCGATGAGCAGCTCGGTGAAGATGTTGATGGGCGTCAGAGCGGAGAGAGAGACGGAGCCGTGACGAGGCCACAGCAGGTTCACACCGAACACACAGGCCAAGTTAGAGGAGCTCATCCTGTTCACCAGGCTCTCCTTAGACACCTGAGAGACGGACAGGTAAACAACACCTGAGAGCCAATCACACACAGGTAAACACTCATCAACACCTGCGGACCAATCACAGAGCGTGATGAACACGTGTCTCACCATGTGCAGGAAGCAGAGCAGGTGTTTGACCACGATGAACTGATGTTCAGGAAGAGACTCCATGATCTGTTTACACCTGGACACACGAAGGCTGCTCTCCACACCTGAGAGGAGGAGAGACAGTGTCACTATGACAACACTCTTCATCATCATCATCATCATCATCATCGTCATCACCACCAGGTGAGCAGGACTCACTGAGGATGTCCTGGACGTGGGTGTAGACCCTGAAGGTGAGCAGAGGTTCAGGCAGCTCTCTGAGGAACGTCTTCAGGATCACAGCAGGAACGTGGACGTCACCGAACTCATCGAAGTTCACAGGTTTACCTGAAGAACGCACGTTCAAAATAAACTTTATTTAAACACAGCGATGGACTCTGTGACATCAGCTCGATACTGAACCTGATCTCCAGGGTTTTTAATGTTCTAATGTAAAACTTTAAACAGTGTTTTGTCTCCAGTGACACTCTGATGATGTCATCTGATGATCTCACTGATCTCCACTTCCTGGCCCTGCGACACAGACCAGGAGACCCCACTCACCCAGGTTATAGAGCTTCTGAACGTCCTTGATGAGCTGAACTCGAACTGAACGTCTGAAGAGGCCCTCAGTCCTCAGACCTGAGACACACACACACACACACACACACACACACACACACACACACAGTATGAAACCATGGCAACCACCACAGGAAAGATTCAACAGCATCAGCACGTTGTTACCTGCTGCAGGTGAGAAACTACCTGTCAATCAAACAGCTCTGAATCGAACCAGTGGATAAAAAAACTGTAAAAAATACTGAAAACAAAAATATACAGATAAAATCGTATTAATACAAAAATCAATCAATAAAAACGTACGGTAGAAACAGAAAAATAAAACACTGAGGAAGAAACCGTCCTGTTCCCTCTGATCGTCCTGATCAATCACATGATGTGTTATTGATAACTGATCAAACACTGACCTTTGTCCTTCAGGTAGGTGACGGTCTGATCCATCACCGGGGGGATCATCACTCCGCCGTTCTTCTCCCTGATGCTGCACACAAACACAGTCCAGTGATCGACTGATCGATTGACTGAAAAGATTTAAATCACACTGATCAATCAGGAGTGACTCACTACTGCAGACTGACTCCAAACTGCTGGGTGGGGAGGGGGGGTCGGGGTGGGGGGGCTTTCACCGGGGGAGGGGGGCCGCCTTTCTGAGCCGCTCGTAACTTCTCATCGTGTCTGAAAACAAAAACACAACAGATCAGAAAATTAAACCAATAACAATCGATTCAAACTGAAACTTTATTGATCCGACCTGAGGACATCAGGGGGGACGATGAGCTGCTCGTAGTTCAGGTGAGCTCGGAGCTCGTCCAGGTAGTTGACGTACGTCAGCTTCTTCCCAAACTTGTGACTGAAAACAAACAAGAGCAAAAAAAACCATAGAAGAAGAAAGTGGGAGGAGCTGAGGACGGCTCACACCTGGTCGGACAGGTGAGTCCACGTGTCGTCACCTGATCAGAGGTTTGAAGATGTTCCACACGATCCGGATGAAGTTGGTCGGATGAACAACAAACAGAGTTTTCAGATTCTTCTTGTACCTGAAACAAACAAGTAAACAGGAAGTTTACACACAAACAGGAAGCAGCTGCGTTCAAATCCACACAGAGAGTGTAGGATTTTACAACGCTTCTACATTACAATATCATTTCACTTTGCCTTTGTGTGTTCTGTGTCTGTTATTGTCTGATTTCACTTTGAGCTGCGTTCAATGTTATGAAATGTGCAACACTGGATCATTAATAAACATCTGGATGTTGATGATCCAGATGTTTCACTGAGACTGAGAGTGAAGCAGCTGCTGACGCTTGATTTATTTATCAGTTCTGTGTTTACGAGTCATTTTGTCACAACAGTGGCGATGACACTTCAGGACCTACTTCCTGTCGAACTCGCCGTACGCCTCTCGCAGCCACTTGAGCGACGGCTTGTTGCTGCTCCGGAGGCCGTGGTGGAAGTAGACCAGGATGTAGTCCATCTCCACGTACTGGTCCAGAGTGAACTTCAGGTACCTGCGGCACAGACACGAGCAGGTGGGTCAGACCTGTGATGTCACTGGCGTGAGACGTCGGGTTTGAAGAACCGGCAGCGGCGGAGGACGTACTGCAGGAGGCGCTGGTGGTCGAGCTGGTGAGACGGAGGCAAACAGCAGCTGCTGAAGGTGATCAACTTCCTGCCGTACTTATCGTCACCTGGAGACAAAGTAATCAGTGTGATCACTTTACGATCGATTGAATCTCCTGGATCAATAACTGATAAGAACCAGTGAGCATAAAGTAAGTTTCACTCAGAGCCTCGTCAAGTGATCGGAATCTGATCAGTTACTGACCAGACACCTGGATGATGCCGTGTCGAGCGATGTCATAGTACGGGTGGGAGGAGTCAGGGCTGAGGCTGCTGCTGATTGGAGGAGCTGATGGATGGTCAGTCTGAGACTCCTCCTCCTCCTCCTCCTCCTCCTCCTTCTGGAGCTCTGTCACAGTGGAAGTAAAGGTCAGTTAATCCAGGTCGAAGTGAAAACTCAGAGCAGCGCCCTCTACAGGAAACACTGAGCTGCTTTTCAGATTAAGACACAAACAGAAACACAGTAAATCAGATCAGATCAGATTAAACTGAGGTTAAACGTCCCAGAGTCGGGTTTAACTTCAGATTAATGTTGTTTGTTAGAGACGAACAAACAAACAAACAAACAAACAAACAAACAAACAACAAACAGGTTCATGAGGTTAAAGCACGAATCGTCTGTTTAAAACACTGAAACATGGCCTGATCTGCTCCTCCCACTTCTCCTCAACCTCCTTATCTGACACACTGATCATCAAAGAGGAGGAGGAGGAGGAGGAGGAGGAGGAGGAGGAGAGGAGGAGGAGGGGAGGGGTCACTGTGTCCAGACTGAGGGAGGTTTTTCTGTAAACACAGGAAGCTCAGAGGAAACAGACTCAGTCACTTAAATGTTTCTGTCTGAGATGAAGGACGATAACCACAGAGAACAATCACCATGGAAACAGGTCTGAGCGCCGCCTCAGTGAAAACATCAGCAGGTTAAAGGTTATATAATAGGACATGAGTTTGAATAAGTAACCTGACTACAGACTACTCATCTGACTTCAGTCACTGATCCAAACACATGAAGTCTCCTGTGGCTCCTTCACAATAAAAGCAGCCCTCAGTGCACCAGTACAGCGCTTTTAATGTGAAACAGCAACTGAAAGAAATGTTTCGATGACGACTGAGGAGAATTTGACTAAAACTGAAACTCATGGTTCTTTTCATTATTCTCTCAGGTGATAAACAGTGACGTCACACTTCCTGTTTGGTCCTGACTCATCATGATCAGAGGCGTCTCATCCTGCTCAGTCACTAACGAGCTCCAATCGTTTCCATGGGAAAACACTGAGCTAATTAACAATGTAAACAGGAAGTGATGTCAGCGACGTTATCTGTCTACAGCTGAGTGAGTGATGAGCGAGTGTTTAGTCAAAGATCAGTTAAAGACGTCGACTTGGTCTGTAAAACATCAGAAAATAAAAGTCTGAGTGACGACAACAAACTATTTACACTTATTTTGAAAAGTCTAAAATGATTTAAACCACAGAGAGTCAAACAACAGGAAGTGAGCGAAGATGTCATGTGACTGTGAAGCTGCTTCACTGCTCAGGTGAGACTCACCGATCTCTGCCAGCTGCTCCAGGTCAGGTGATGATGTCATCGCTCTCTGTGATGATGTCAGAGTCTGAACGGGGGAATCAGACAAAACCAGAGGTGAAAGGTTAAAGAGTCTGTGATGTCACAGGAGACAGGTAACACACACACACACACACACACACACACACACACACTACCAGACAGTGTAACTGACACACTAATACAGTACCACACTCCCTCTCCTTCTCTCTCTCTCACACACACAGACACTCACACACACACACACACACTACGTGACAGAGTGAAAGTGTTTCGCGGGCTTCCTGTCAGCGTTGCTCGGCACGCGGCGGCACCTGAACTCACCTGAGCTATTGAACATTATTGAACACAACTCGCGTCTATCGGACGCACGCGACACAAACAGGCCGTTTCGTGTCGTCTCTTCACCTGCCCGAAGCCTCGTGACACGGTGACGGAAGTTAACGAGAAGAAACGAAGCGGTGCGGAGCGGTGAAACTCACCTGTGGCCGCGCGGAGCGAGAGTTTGGTTTCAAGTGAGACACAAAGTTGATCCGAACTTCCTGAGAGGAGGCGGAGTGCGCATGCGCAGAGCGGAGCCACAGAGGTGGATGGAGCTCAGGTTTTCAGTCACACTACTAATAAAAAAACTTATCAACAGAAAAGTTTCCTGAGATCACTGACGTCACTGTGACGACACAGGCCAATAATGTTTTACATTATGATTTTATATGTTTCCTTAAACTGTATTTATTCCTACATCTGTTTATTCTGATGCGCGCGCGCACACACACACACACACCACACACACACACACACACAACACACACTTGTATAGACACATATATTGCAAAATAAAATATAAAAAAAAAAAAAAAAAAAATCACCAAAATCTTTGTTTCTTTTGTTAAATCATACTGATGTTGTTGCTGATTAATGATTGATTGACAGCTTCATGAATTGAATCTTCTATCAATCTATAATCAATCACACATCAAGCAACAAGTCACAAACTGTCAGAGAACTGTGATTTAGATTTTCTTTACAAAAACAAGACCTGGTCCTGGTCTGGTCCTGGTCCAGGTCTGGTCCAGGTCTGGTCCAGGTCCTGGTCCAGGTCAAGTCCTGGTCCTGGTGAGGTTCGTGTAAAGCTGTGAAAGTCTGACATCTGCTGGACAGAGGAGGAAACTGCAGCAGTTTGCCTGGTCTCTCCCCAGGCCGAGGTCACCACTGACTTCATCACACTGAAACACTGATCCACAGTTTCTGTCCTGTTTCATTCTTCAGGTATTTTACCTGAGCAGCGTCTGACAATAATGTTGTGTACCTGGTTCTGGTGACACACAGCGTTAACGTGCAGAGCCTGGACCTGACTGAGCCTGTGAGTGGACAGCAGTGGGAACACTCAGAGGCTCGGTGTCGTCGCTGCAGCTCAGAGGAAAAATCCGGAGCGAGGATTTACTCACAAACAGATTTATATGCAAAGCTGCCGCGAACTCTGTGGGGACGAAAACACAGAAAGAGTCTTTGTCCTTCGTCTCCAAGGCGACCGAACAAAGACGGAGGAGAAGAAAGAAAAAAGAAAAGATTACAACTGAAATCAGAGCAAAGTCAAACAATGTGAAGTCAGAGGGCGTCGCTTTGTTAGCAAGAGAAGCGAATTAAGCTGCGTTCAGAACAGACATGGAAATAACAGTGTTTGTAACTGGACAACAGACGACGGCCTCCGTCTCTTTCCTTTTCTACGTGTTTATTTTATTGTCTCTGATCTCGCGTCCTCTGATAACAAACATGTCCAGCTCTGGTGTCCCTCAGGGCACCGCACTGGGCCAACGGATGCTTCCTATCAGCAGCAGCAGCAGCAGCAGCGCTAATCTTAGCAGCTAGCCTGAGGCAGAGGCAAACCATTAGCATCTGAGAACATGACATGTGTTTGTGTGAGAGACGCCGTCAGATGAAGGGAGACAAACGAGAATCATTGTTTTTACTTTCTGTTCATTGAGCTTCTTTCTGCAGCCAGAGGTCGACACGTGTTTTTGTTTTCGTTTGTAATCTACACGATACACGATACAACGGATTTATTGTTTATCTGCTGCC